>CM076575.1:1077548216-1077813485 GCA_034641835.2 Pinus albicaulis | reverse complement strand
GTACAAGAAAATCAGAATAAGTGCACCTATCCTTGCCCTAGGCAAGTGGAAACCCTCTCAGACAGAATAATGGCTGCAACAAGGACAGCGTCCTAGCTGCTCTGAAGGCTGAAGACTGGAAAACAGCTGATCTCAACTCCAAAACCCTCACCAATGGCGCCTCAACATCTCTGTAGTGGCCTTGAGCTGAATGAAACAACCGCACAAAAACTCCCAGACAGATCAGTCAAGGCTGAAAGCATGTTGAGCCTCTCACCTAAACTGCTCCCAGGATCGGCGTCCTACAGGTGGATCTGCCTCACAGATCACTCGGGTCTGGATCTGAAGCCTCAAATCGGATCTTCGTCCTATCCCTCGATCTGCGTCTCCTAGATCGGATCTGCTACCAAAGCCTCCAGGATCTGTCTTTGGATCGACATGTCTTGGTCTGCCGACCTCCGGTGGATCGTGTGTCAGACTTGGATCCTGAGCTAGATGTGGTCTCTCCCCTCAGTCCTCAATCTCTCCCAGTGGGATCAGTTATGGATATGACACTCTGAGAAGCTAGTCTGCAAATATCTGCCGAGATGGTTGTTACAAAG
Source organism: Pinus albicaulis (assembly GCA_034641835.2). Taxonomy (NCBI): domain Eukaryota; kingdom Viridiplantae; phylum Streptophyta; class Pinopsida; order Pinales; family Pinaceae; genus Pinus; species Pinus albicaulis. Next base: position 1,077,812,904 of record CM076575.1, on the reverse strand, counting down.
GCTGAGACCGATCAATGGCCTTCGAGATCTCGCAGATCTGCGTCCTTCCCCTCAAGATTGGACAGCGTCCTCACTCCTCAAGCTGAACTGCGTCCTTCCTCCTCTTGGACAGCGTTTTCCCTGCTCAGATCTGGACTGCGTCCTCCCTGGAACAGCGTCCTCACTCTCAGAGCTGGTCAGTCCTTGCCTCCTGCGAGAAGCGGCGTCATCTCTCCCTGGCTGAAGCCACCAGGGAGCTTTCTTCTCCAAATCTGCACAGAAGGCTGGCGCTGCCTAACCATTTGGCGAAAAGTGTACTGGTCTGAAAACCTTACTAGAGGCGGGCACTCGAAGTCCCCCGAAGCTAAGGGTGAAACCAGAAAAACCTTACCAGGGCAGGCACTCGAAGTCCCCCGAGGCTAAGGGTGAGATCTCCGACAGGAGACACTCGTGCACTAAGCAGTGCTGCAGACCGACTAAACAACCGGCGTGCTGAAGCAGACAAAGTCTAGCTATCAATAAGAATATCAAATCATGAATGATCCAAATGAGGTGAGAACCTCTCCTTTTATAATGCCAAACTCCCTCCAAAACTTAACTCTCCTTTGACCTGTGCAGTTTACCTTGGGTCAGCCTGATGCCTCCCCCATCATACCCATGTGGACCCCAAAGGCCCCCTCTCTAAGTTATAACGTCAACCTACTAGGAAAAGAACACTTTATTATAAAGTGAGGTGACTAAAGTGAGGTGACCCCTCTTATTTCTCACTTTATTTATTATTTCTAGCTAAAGCGGCAAAATAAAGCAAAAATGCAATATTCCAATTAGCAAGGCTAATTGGGAATATTACAGTCTCCCTCGGCAAAACGTTGCTTGTCCTCAAGCAACTGGAGTGATGGGTGCTGTAAGATCTTCTCATCCTCCCAAGTGGCATCCTCATCCGGCAGATTCTTCCATCTCACCAAGAACTCTCTGATCTTCCTGCTCCGCAGCTGTCTCTCCCTGGTGTCAATAATGGCCTCCGGCTGTAACACCAAGTGCCCCTCATGATCTGTCGGTGGTAGCTCCCCGGTGACTGTCACGTGCTGGCCCAGTGCCTTCTTCAGGCATGATACATGGAAGATGTTATGAATCCGGCTGCCTTGGGGCAGTTCCAACTCATATGCAACCTGCCCGATCCTACGTGTCACCCTGTACGGTCCATAAAAGCGAGGCTTAAGCTTCTCTGCCCCCTTCTGTTTGAGTGAAGACTGTCGGTATGGCTGTAACTGTAGGTAGACCAGGTCCCCTACCTCAAAGTGTCTCTCAACCCGACCCTTATCAACATACAATTTCTGCTGATTTTGTGCTGTGGCTATGTTGTCCTTGAGAGCCCGGAGGATGTCTTGGCTCTCTTGGATCCATAATTTGGCTCGCGGAGCCCTGCTAACACCAAACATCACGTCCACAAAAGATAGGGAATGGTATCCATACAACGCATAAAAAGGTGTCATGCCAATGGACATGTGGTGGGTTGTGTTGTAGTAGTACTCGCCCAGATGTAGCCATTTCAACCATGCTCTCTGCTGCCCACTGACGTAGTTACGCAAGTAGCCCTCCAGCCACTTGTTAACTATCTCTGTCTGCCCGTCCGTCTGGGGATGATAACTAGTGCTCGGTGTCAACTGAGTCCCCACTAGTCGAAAGAGCTCCTGCCAAAAACCACCCATAAAACGGCTGTCCCTGTCACTAACGATGGTCTTGGGTAGACCATGTAATCTGAAAATCTCCTGGAAAAACAGCTCTGCCACCTGTGCCGCTGTATAATGCGCCGAAATGGCGAAGAAATGAGCATACTTCGTTAGCCGGTCGACTACTACGAAGATGCAGTCCTTGCCCTGCACCGTGGGCAACCCCGTGATGAAGTCCATCAAAACACTCTCCCACTTCCCCTCTGGAATGGGAAGCGGCTGCAACAACCCCGCGGGATGGCTCATCTCACCTTTGTTTCGCTGGCAAACCTCACACTCCCGAACATGCTGGAGTACGTCCTCCTTGAGGCCTTTCCATGCAAATCTCTCCCGGATGGCCCTGTACATCTTGGTGAACCCCTGATGGCCCGCCAATGGTGAATCATGAGAAGCATGGAGTATCTTCTCCTTGAGTTGAGATCCCTCAGTCAAGAAGATCCTATCCCTGTAATAGATGACCTCATCAGCCACCCTGTATCTGCTATCTGTTATCTGTCCATCCAGCACCTCGCATGCAAATTTATCTTTGGAATACTCAACCAGTAGTCGAGCCTTCCAGTCGGCGTCCAAGCTCATGAGTGATAACGTGGCTGGTCTACGGGAAAGAGCATCGGCTACCACGTTATTCTTCCCTTTGACATACTCTATGTCAAAGTCGTAAGCCTGGATCTTGCTGATCCACTTCTGCTGCCTTTCCTGTAACTGCTTCTGCTCCAGAAAGTACTTCAGGCTGTTATGATCTGTCCTCACCCTGAATCTGCCACCTACCAGGTACTGCCGGAATTTGGCCAATACATGCATGATGGCCAACATCTCCTTGTCATAGATGGGATAAAGCCTCTCATGTGGAAGGAGCTTCCGGCTCTCGAACGCAATCGGGTGACCCTCCTGCATCAAAACTGCTCCAATCCCTTCCCCTGATGCATCGCACTCCAGGACAAAGGGCTGAGTGAAATCGGGCAATGCCAACACGGGGCAACTACTCATCACCTCCTTGAGCTTATCAAAAGCTCGCTGCGCGATATCCGACCAACTGAATGCCCCCTTCCTCGTCAGCTCCGTGAGGGGTGCTGCAAGCTGTGAGAAGCCCTTGACGAACTTCTTGTAGTAAGTACAGATACCAATGAACCCTCTCAGTTCTGTTACATTCCGTGGCTCTGGCCAGTCCCTGATAGCCCGGATCTTCTCCTCGTGGACTCTCACTCCGTCCACTCCTATGATGTGTCCCAGATATAGCATCTCTGTCAATCCAAACTCACACTTGGAGAGCTTGGCAAAGAACTGCTGCTCCTCCAGAATATGCAAGACCGTCTCAATGTGTTGGAGGTGCTCCTCCCAGGTCCTGCTGTATATAAGGATATCATCAAAGAAAACCAGCACAAACTTTCTCAGATGATCCCGGAAAATATGGTTCATACAAGACTGGAAAGTAGCAGGTGCATTGGTCAGCCCAAACGGCATGACCAGAAACTCAAAGTGCCCATAGTGACACCTGAAAGCAGTCTTGGGAATGTCCTGTTCCCTCATGCGTATCTGATGGTACCCGGACCTCAAATCAATCTTTGAGAAGAACCGTGCTCCTCTCAACTCATCCATCAACTCATCGATCCTGGGAATGGGGTACCTGTTCTTCAGGGTCTTTTTATTCAAAGCCCTGTAATCAATGCACATGCGTAATGTGCCGTCCTTCTTCTTTACCAGCACTACTGAAGAAGCGAAAGGACTGGTGCTGGGTCGAATGTGCCCAAGGGCCAGCAACTCCTGAATGGCCCGTTCTATCTCATCCCGATAGGCTTTGGGATGCCTATACGGTGTGGTGATTACCGCCTGTATCCCCTGCTCCAACTCGATCGTGTGCTCAAACCCTCGATCCGGTGGCTGTCCTGGCGGAATATCTCCAAAAACTATTGCATATCTGTCGAGAAGAGTCTGTAGATCAGGGTGTACCGTCCGTCCTGTATCTACTGCCTCTGAAGCCCGCAACTCGACTGCCCACTCTATATCTCCCCTGCGGAATGTCGCCTCCATGCTGTGTGCCGATACTGTCTGGGGTGGATATGTGTTCTGCCCTCGGATCTTCTCATGCTTCCCCGTCTTGGGATCATCCCACTCCATCTCCAAGGCCTTCCAATCTGTTGTGACCTTTCCCAGAGTAATAAGCCACTGAACTCCCAATATCATGTTGGTGTCCGGAATGTCCACCACAAAGAAGTGATCGGTCAATGTATAGGTGCCCATCGTCACTGATAACTCTGGTACATATCGAGCACAAGCCATGGTCTGATCTCCCGGAACCAAAACGGAAAACCCATCAAAGCCCTCCGTCGGTATGCCTCTCCGTGCAACCATCTGGGCATCAATGAAGTTGTGAGTAGCCCCACTGTCGACTAAGACCGAAACTCTCTGTCCGCGCACTGTCCCACGCACGTGCAATGTCAGATACTTGGGGACTCCTCGTAATGCTGCTAGAGCTCCCCCAGTAGGTGCGAATGAAGCCCCACCTGCATCGGGTGGTGGAGGTGGTAAGGTACTCTGCGCTGCATAACATCCTCCTGTCTCCTCATCATCCCCCTCATCCTCTTCCCCGCTGCTCTCGGAGAAGACCTCTATGAAATTTGCCTTCCCTGCCGTACACTTGTGTCCCGGTGCCCACGGCTCCTGGCAGGTGAAGCATAATCGCTTCCGTCTCAGCTCTCTCCTGGCCTCATCATCATACTGTCCTCGTCCTGGATTCGCCTTGGGAGGCGGAACCCTCGTGTCCTTACCCTTGGGCTGGAAAGCCTGTCTCTGGGGGTAAGGTGGCCGATTCCTAGGCAAGACATCTTGTAGGTCACGGGCCCTACTGACAGCATCCTGTAGTGTAGCCGGTTTGTTCGACCGGACTAGGCCACGAAGTGGTTCTGACAGCCCCTCCACAAACATCGTGATCATCCGAGTTGTTGATAAGTCAGGTACCATCACTGAAACCCTCAAGAAGTCTGAGATGTATGCCTCTGCACTCCCCGTCTGTCTGAGCTTGGTCAGCTCGAGGAAAGGCTGATCTGGGTCCTTCTTGTCAAAACGTTCCACCACTCTCTTGGTGAACTCGGCATATGTCGTCACTGCGGAATGTCCCAGTGTTGTCAACCCATGAAACCACCAGTTCTGGGCCTCACCCTCTAGATGTAATGCAACCATCTTAATGGCCTCCCTCTCTGGCATCTGGTTAAGCTGGAAATAGAGGTCTAGTTTCTCCACCCAAGACTTGGCCGTAGTCTTCTGTGAACCATCAAACATCGGCAAATGAAATTTGCTTGCTGCACGGTGACTATCACGGTGGGAGCCACGTCCCTTGTTTCGCTCCCGATCATAAGACTTGCCGCCACATCGGAACTGGATATAGCGATCAAAAGGGAAAGCATCCATGAATGCCTGTCCCATGCTCCGCCAGTCTGCAAACATAGCCGCATGTTGAGCTGGACCCCCATCTCTTGGTGCAGTTGGTTCCTCTTCCTCTACCGGAAAGGTAGGCATAGTGGGTCGCGTGGGTGCGGAATCGACCTTCTGCGTTGTCACAATGGGAATAGCGTCTGGTATGTAGCTAGATACGCCCGATCCTTCCCCTACCTGGAAAACCCTAGGGGTTCTCTCTGTGTTCCCTCTATAGCTGCAAATTTCTTGTTTACATCCTGCATGAATGTATCCATCTTCTCCGTCAACTTCATAACGATATCCTCCATTGGATTCCGTTGTTCTGTCTCTGAATCAGAATCACTTCCCAGAGACAATCCCTTCTGTTACATCCTGAACGTCATAGGCTGCTCGCACCACGAGGCGGATCTATGCTACGATACCATTTGTAATATCCAAGGAAATAACCCGGTAATAAACGAGAAATATGCGGACGGATAAAAGAAAATACGACGTGAACCCGGATCTTGAATAATGACACATAGAATTCAGGAAGTGACCCATTTTATTAATCTGAAAGTACATAAGAAGGAATTACAAGAAAATCGGGAATAAGTGCACCTATCCTTGCCCTAGGCAAGTGGAAACCCTCTGGACATGAATAGCCGTGCAACAGGACGAGCGTCTAAATGCTCGAAAGTGGCCAGGCGCTTGGTGATCTCCAACTCCAAAACCCTCACCAATGAAAAACGACTGGCATCTCTGCTAGTGACGGCGCGAAGCTGAATGAAACACTAAACTTAAAAACTCCGGAAGACCGAGATAAATCCAGTGCGAAGGCTAAGAAAAATGTTGAGCCCTCTAACACAAGCCTGCTCCTCAGATCAGCGTCCTACCTGGTGGATCTGCCTCCTGAATGCTCATATGTACTGGATCTGAAGCCTCCAAATCAGATCTGCGTCCTATCCCTCCAGATCTGCGTCCTCCTAGATCAGATGCGCTGCATAACTCCGGATCTATCTTTGGATTTGCAATATGTCTTGAATCTGCTGACCTCCGGTGGATCCGATGTCAACTCTCTTCGAGGATCTAGGCTCGATACGCAATATCTCGGATGCAACTCCGTGGATCTAGTGCTATACCTTCAGATCTGCATCATATAGAACTGGATCTGCAAAGATCTGCTCAGATCTACCCTCTCCAGGCGGATCTATCAATGGCGCGGATCTAGTCTTACCAGGGTCAGACCGTGATCTCCACTCCTCATTGACCGTCCTTCCTCCTCTTGGACAGCGTTTTCCCTGCTCAGATCTGGACTGCGTCCTCCCTGGAACAGCGTCCTCACTCTCCCAACCTGATCAGCGTCCTTCCTTCTGCAGAAACAGCGTCCTTCCTCTCCTGAACTGCGCAGCCACAAGAGGGCTTCTCTCTTCCCAGATCTGCACCAGAAACTGCGGCTACCTTGCTGCTAAAACTGAAAAGTGTACTCAGAGGGCACTCGAAGTCCCCCGAAGCTAAGGGTGGAACCAGAAATAACCTTACCAGGGCAGGCACTCGAAGTCCCCCGAGGCTAAGGGTGAGATCTCCGACTGGAGACACTCGTGCACTAAACAGTGCTGCAGACCGACTAAACAACCGGCGTGCTGAAGCAGACAGAAGTCTAGCTATCAATAATAATATCAAATCATGAATGATCCAAATGAGGTGAGAACCTCTCCTTTTATAATGCCAAACTCCCTCCAAAACTTAACTCTCCTTTGACCTGCGCAGTTTACCTTGGGTCAGCCTGATGCCTCCCCCATCATACTCATGTGGACCCCCAAGGCCCTCTCTCTTAAGTTACAACGTCAATCTACTAGGAAAAGAACACTTTATTATAAAGTGAGGTGACTAAAGGTTGGACTCTCATTTCTCACTTTATTTATTTCTAGCTAAATATAAGTAAAATAAAGTTAAATGTAATATTCCAGAATTACAAGCACTGGGGAATATTACAAAACCCCAAAGGCTCTCAGATCGGGTGAGGATCCAAACATTTCCCATCACATACAGAGCAACCCACAACAAGTAAATAAGCAGTGCTGCCCACTCCCCCATGCGGCCCCACGATGCCCACATTCCTGACTACAGGCACCGGGATGGGAGGACCTCAGGAGCCGGAGCCAATTCATATGGGAGATTATTTTGCGGAGTATCAGTCCTATGGGCGAGAGTTCGATGAAGCGCTCACTTTTCACGATTTTTGCTAGCTCAAGAAGGACAACAGACCCCGCAACCAGAACAGAGGTGGCAGGTACACGTAGGATGGTGAGCTACAACGTACAGTGGGCAGGTTTTTCTTGCCAACATTTGATGGATCCTCAAAATGTTCAGCAAAAGCTTGGGTGGAGAAGTTCGACATTTATTTCCAGCTCAACCAGATGGCAGAGGGAGAGGCCATCAACGTGGTAGCGCTGCACCTTGAGGGAGAGGCTCGTGACTGATGGTTCCATGGGATGGCCACGCTGGGTCACTCGGTAGTGACAGCGTATGTAGAGTTTACACGGAGGTTGGTGGAGCGATTTGATCGGAAGGATCCAGAAGAGAATTTTGTTGAGCTGACCAAGCTCAAGTAGACCGGGAACCCAAAAACTTACATTTCCGAGTTCTTGAGGCTTTCAGTGATGGTGCCTGACTTGTCCTCAGCTAGGAGGATCTACATGTTCATTGACGGGCTGGAAGAACCTTTGCGTGGGCTAGTCAGATCTACGAGGCCTGCTACACTTCAGGATGCCATCGACAGGACTAGAGATTTGCAGGATGCTTTGCCTAGGACCAGGGCACCTTCCCCCGAAGACCGACATTTCAGCCGAAGGGGAATAACATGAGAGTTCCACCTCCAAAGAGGAACCAGGGCCAGGGGCCTTTGGACGATGACACCCGAAGGGACTTGAGACGAAAGAAGCTATGCTTCACATGCCAGGAGCCATGGGCACCAGGTCATCGATGTGCCGCAGGAAAGGCACATTACATAGAGGTATTCTTCGATAGTGAGGGGGAAGAAGATGCTTATGAGGGATTGGAGGTAAATGCCAGCGTTGCAGTGCAAAGAGGGGATTATCCACCACCTCCTCCCCCAGGAGCAGGAGGAGCAGTGTTTGCACCCACAGGAGGGATCCTTGCATCATTACGAGGGGTCCCGAAGTATTTGACATTGTGTGTCCGTGGCACCATTCAGGGACAACGTGTTTCAATTCTAGTAGACAGTGGGGCCACCCACAACTTTATTGATGCCCATCTGGTAAAGAGGAGGGGCAAACAGACGGAGAGCTTTGATGGCTTTTCAGTACTGGTACCGGGTGCTAGAACTATGCAGTGTGCCAGATACGTTCCAACACTAGCCGTGACCATGGGGACTTACACAATGACAGAACATTTTTTTGTGGTCGACATTCCAGACACCAACGTGATGTTAGGGGTGTAGTGGTTGATCACGCTGGGGAAGGTCACAACAAACTGGGAGACTTTGGAGATGGAGTGGACGGACAAGAAGAGCGATAAACATGTGATGATCCGCGGCATGCAACCGTATCCTCCATAGACAGTTTCAGCACACCGGATGGAGGCAGACTTCCGAAAGGGAGATATAGAGTGGGCAGTGGAGCTGCGTATCTCAAAGGCAGGGGCCATAGTGCAGGCAATTCACCCAGATGTGCAGTCGATTTTGGACAGATATGCTATGGTTTTTGGGGATATACCTCTGGGACAGCCACCAGATCAGGGGTTTGAGCACACCATTGAGCTTGAGCAGGGTATTCAGGTTGTGATTACCACACCCTATAGGCATCCCAAAGCCTACACTGATGATATTGATAGAGCCATTCACAAGCTCTTAACTGAGACACATCCCGCCCAGTACTAGCCCATTTGCTTCTTCTCTTGTACTGGTGAAGAAGAAGGATGGCACACTGAGGATGTGCATCGATTACCAGGCTCTCAATAAGAAAACGATGAAGAATCGATACCCCATTCCACGGATTGATGAGTTGATGGATGAGTTGAGAGGATCGAAATTCTTCTCCAAGATTGATCTGAGGTCGGGCTAGCATCAAATCCGAGTGAGGGACCAGGTTGTCCCCAAGACGGCCTTCAAATGTCATTATGACCACATTGAGTTTTTGGTGATGCCCTTCGAGCTAACCAATGCACCGGCCACCTTCCAGTCCTGCGTGAACCACATCTTCCGTGGTCAGTTGAGGAAGTTCGTGCTAGTATTCTATAATGATATCCTCATATACAGCGGCACTTGGGAGGATCACTTGCAGCACATTGAGGCTATACTGCGCATCTTGGAAGAGCAGCATTTCTACGCTAAGCTCTCCAAGTGCGAGTTTGGGTTGATAGAGATGCTCTATTATTTCATTGGTGTGGACGGAGTGAGAGTCCACGAAGAGAAGATCCGGGCCATTCGGGAATGGTCGGAGCTGAAGAATGTGACAGAACTCTGGGGGTTTGTAGGCATACCTACTACTGGGAGTTGGTCAAGGGGTTTTCCCGACTTGCTGCACCCCTCACAGACCTTACCAAAAAGGGGGCATTTAGTTAGACGGACACAGCGTGGAGATCCTTTGACAGGCTCAAGGAGGTGATGAGCAGCTGCCCAGTATTAGTCTTGCCAGATTTTACTTATCCTTTCATCTTGGAGTGTGATGCTTCAGGAGAGGGAGTGGGCGCAGTTCTGATGCAGGGAGGCCACCCCATAGCTTTCAAGAGCAGAAAGTTGTTGCCACATGAGAGGTTGTATCCTATATACGACAAGGAGATGTTGGCCATTGTGCACGCATTGGCCAAGTTTCAGCAGTACTTGGTGGGTAGCAAGTTTCGAGTGAGGACTAACCACAACAGCCTCCGATTTTTCCTAGAGTAGAAGCAGTTGCAGGAGAGGCAGCAAAAGTGGGTCAGCAAGATGCAGGCATACGACTTTGACATTGAGTATGTCAAAGGGAAGAACAACGTAGTGGTCGATGCTCTATCCTGTAGACCGGCAGCGTTGTCTCTAATGAGTATAGACACAAACTGGAGGGCTTCGCTATTGGTGGAGTACTCCAAGGACCGTTTTTCCTGTGAGGTGATGGCCAGATCACAAATGAAAGGTACAAGGTGATGGACAAGGTCATTTACTTCAGGGACAGGATCTTCTTGACTGAGGGTTCTCAGCTCAAGGAGAAGATATTGCGTGCTTCCCATGACTCACCATTATCGGGTCATCAGGGATTCACGAAATCTTACAGGACCATCAAGGAGAGGTTCTCTTGGAGGGGCCTCAAGGAGGATGTACTCCAACATGTCCAGGAGTGCGAGGTATGTCATAGGAACAAGGGAGAGATGAGTCACCTAGCTGGACTACTACAGTCGCTTCCCATTCCGAAAGGAAAGTGGGAAAGCATTTCAATGGACTTCATCACTGGGTTGCCCACGGTGCAGGGCAAGGACTGCATCTTTGTAGTCGTTGATCGGCTAACAAAATATGCTCATTTTTTCGCCATATCCGCGTGACACACAGCAACACAGGTGGCAGAGCTGTTCTTCAGGGATGTTTTCAGATTGCATGGTCTTCCGAAGACCATAGTCAGTGACAAGGACAACCGCTTCATGGGCGGGTTTTGGCAAGAGCTCTTTCGTTTGTTGGGTACAGAGTTGACTCCGAGTACCAGTTACCACCCTCAGACGGACGGGCAGACCGAGATAGTGAACAAGTGGCTGGAAGGCTACTTGTGAAACTATCTCACAAGCCAGCAGAAGGCATGGTTGTGTTGGCTACATTTGGGAGAATACTACTACAACACCACTTTCCACATGTCTATCGGTATGTCTCTGTTTTAGGCTTTGTATGGTTATCATGCTCTGACTTTTGCTGATGTCATGTTTGGAGCTATCAAGGCCCGTAGGGCCAAGGATTGGATCCAAGAGAGTCGGGATATACTCCGGGCTCTTAAGGATAACTTAGCCACGGCACAGAACCAGCAAAAGCTTTATGTCAATAGAGGATGGGTAGAGAGGCAGATTGAGGTAGGGGACTTGGTCTACCTACGACTTCAACCATACCGTCAGTTCACGCTGAAACAGAAGGGGGCCAAGAAGCTCAAGCCCCACTTCTATGGGCCTTACAGGGTGATCCGTAGGATAGGGGAGGTTGCATATGAGTTGGAGTTGCCCACAGGTAGCAGGATCCACAACATCTTCCATGTATCATGCCTGAAGAAGGCATTGGGGAAGCAGGTGACTGCAACAGAGGAGCTTCCGCCTACAGATGATGAGGGGCATTTGGTGTTACAGCCAGAAGCCATCATTGACACCAGGGAGAGACAACTGAGGAGCAGGACAATTAGGGAGTACTTGGTGAGGTGGAGGAATTTGTCGGATGAGGATGCTACTTGGGAGAGTGAGAAGATCTTACAGTATCCGTCTTTGCAGTTGCTTGAGGACAAGCAACATTTTGGCAAGGAGGACTATAATATCCCCAATTAGTAGCAGCTAATTGGCCATATTAATTTTTCTTAGTTTTGCTTTTCTAAAGTTAGTCAGTCAATAAAGGGGGAGATGGGACCCATAACCCACACTTAGGAAATAATAATTCCCTATAGTCACTTGAGCAAATATTATTTGGAAGCGTGGGACCTAGGAGGGCCAAGTGACAGCATAGGGAAGGGGCAACGTGGAGGCAACGTGGGCCAGGCAGTGCAGTGGCAGCGTGGGCCAGGGCAGCGCAGTGGCAGGGACAGCGTGGCCAAGGAGGGACAGCGTAGATGAGTGGGGCCCAAGGGGGAGCTAAGCTCTCAAGCATAAAAGGGAGAGGAGGCTCACCATTCAATCATTATATTATGCATCTTATGATTTCTGTCTTTTGACATTGAGCACACTTTTGCTGTGGAGCGAAGTCTGCAAGTGTTATTCAACACACGGGTGTCTCCAAGCGGAGATCCCAACCTCAGCCTCGGGGGACTTCGAGTGCCCGCTCGGGTGAGGAGTACCATCATTGTTTTTCCAAGCTTAGCACTCACCACCTCACATCCAAGAGCACGCAGTTCTTAGACAGCGCAGTCCCTCTGGGAGATTACGCAGTTTGGAGAGGAGGCAGCACCGGGAGAGAGGGGAAGTAGGAGATTTCAGTCCGAGAGTATAATGAAGGGATTAGCCCTTCACAAATCATCTTTTACAAGAGGAGGAGGCCAGTAGTCACAGTTTATCAGTCCAGGGCCAGCGTACTCATCTGGAGTGCGTGATTTTTCCAAGGGAGGCCAATTTCCGGGGTCAGCCATTTCGGGATTCCTTCCTGGGTTTTTCCGGGTTAATGGAGGAGAGCTTGTATCCCGAGTTTCACATCTTTCTGAGCAGTGGAACAGCCCCAAGGAGCAGCTCCATTCCAGTAGTAGCAGCAATTCCGACAATAGCAGCAGCATCAGTTCCGGCAGTAGCAGTAGCAGTAGCAGCAGTTTCTGGAGTTACGCAATCCTTGAGAGAGCAGCCATTCATTGATAGATTCTAAGAGTAATTCTAGCTTGCCTTGAGCAAGCCAAGGTGCCATCATTCTGACCACCTTTGTACCTATTGTTATCTTTCAGTTTATAATAAAATGGTTCAGTGTTTCTCCATATTTGCAGTATTTTTATGATGTCTCTCTATTTGTTGTAGTTACTTCTTTATGTTGCTTTATATTACTGTCTATTTCCTATTCGGGATATCACACTTTGTGCTTCATTTATATTTGACACCTTCCTAATAAATGTAGTCAAAGACTCTTTATACAACATATCATCATTCTCTAAGTTCTTAATAGTCAATCCGAAAATTAATTCTAACAAATAAATTGACCAAGGTCGTGGGTACTTCCCACACTTCTAAGATTGTAGCAATTCTTTTATTTATGTTATCGTCCATGTACTATCATATTTTGATTAACAAGCTTGACGTTGCTTTGTTCCTTGAGCTAATTTATGGGGTCCTCTTAAGCATTACTTGGCCTAATGGTGGATAGCGGTTTAGCAAACAATGGCTTTGGTAGCAATGCCATTTCCAATTCCTTTATCCTCTTTCTTAATACCACATTCTCCATTTCCTGCTCATAAATTGAATAGGCCAATGTGTCTCCAATTGCTTGATGGAATTTAAACAACTTGGATAGTTTTATTCCCTTGACATCTATCTTTCAGTTTACCATGTTAACAACTTGTTTATATTTTAAATTCACCTTCTCAAAGCATATATTCTTTGAACTTTTGTTATATCTTGCATGATGCAATGTTACTGATCAATTTCTGTAATATCTCAAATTGGGAAGAAACAGTAATACAAAGCAAACAAAGACTAAATCCACAGCAAACAGGAAAATACATCAAAACACCATGAAATAGAGCCAAACTGCTGAGCCATTTTATTAATATTTTCTGAATGGGGAAGGTACAAAAGGTGTTAGGAAGATGGCACCTTGACCTGCACAAGGCAGGCTACAATACTCCTCAATCCCTGCTCAGAAACTCTGGTTGTTGGTTGCTCTGCGTGGCTCCTCCTCTACGCTGCCCAGTCTGGAAGATGTTGTTGTTGGCTGGAAATGGACTGCGTAATGGGGTTGTTCTAATGTGAAGAAAATTTCGGGAATTGGACACTGGACTCTCCACAACAAACCCAGAAAAACCCACGAAGGATTTTCCAAAATGCTGACCCCGGAAAATCACCCTCTTGAACTAGGTATGCAAATTTGTTGGGTAGACTGGGCTCTGAACTGATCTGCTGGAAACAACTGTTGGAAACTGCCCAAAGACTCTGTTATGGAAGGGTTGATCCCCTCACAAAACTCTCGGTTGAAATCCCTTGTCCTCTCTCCCTCTCTGGAGCTACTCCACTGCTGGACTGCGTGTTTCTCCGGCTCACTACGCTACCCTGGAAGGGGTTGCGTAACTTTGCACTGATGTTGTGTGACTCTCCTCCAAAACTGAACTGAAATCCTCTCTTGAGCAGGCACTCGAAGTTCCCCGAGGATGAGGTTGAGATTCCTGCTTGGAAATCTCTGTACTAAACAGCACTTGCAGACTCGGCTAAACAACTCAAGCGTGCTTCAAGTTTACCAGATAGAAAATGAGATGAATGACTGAATGAATGAGGAATGAGTTGCTCTCACCCTCTTTTACCTAGCTGAGCCCCCAACGTTCCCCTTGGGCCCCACTAGACTGCGCTGCCACCTCTGCTTGCCAATCCCTGTGCTGCCACTACGCAGGTGTTGTCCCCACGTTGTCTCTGCATTGTCCCTGCGCTGCCACTAGGTTGCTCCCTACTGCGTGATGTTGGCCCCCTTAGGTCCCACTTCAACTTTAATTTATGCCTTAGAGACTTTAGGAAAGTGCTTTTAGCTTTGATTTATTTGTGGGTCACCTCTACCCACTTTATTTTCCAGCTAACTGTAGGAAAAGGAAAAATTGTCAAAAATTAATTTTCCAATTAGCTGACTGCTAATTGGGAATATTACAGTCCTCCCCGCCAAAACGTTGCTTGTCCTCAAGCAACTGCGAGGATGAATGCTGCAGGATTTTCTCCCCCTCCCAAGTGGCATCCTCATCTAGAAGGTTCCTCCATCATATCAAATATTCCTTCACGGTCCTACTCCTCAACTGTCTCTCTTGGGTATCCAAGATGGCCTCTGGCTGTAGCACCAAATGCCCCTCATCATCAGTGGGTGGAAGCTCCATAGTGACTGTCACCTGCTGTCCTAAGGCCTTTTTCAGGCATTACACATGAAAAATATTGTGGATCCCGCTCTCGGCTGGCAACTCCAACTCATATGCTACCTCCCCAACACGCCTGATCACCCTGTATGGTCCGTAGAAGCAGGGCTTGAGCTTCTCATCTCCCTTCTGTTTCAGCGTGGACTGCTTGTACGGCTGTAGACAGAGGTAAACCAGATCATCTACCTCAAACTGTCTCTCCACATGGCCTCTGTCTATGTAAAGTTTTTGTTGATTCCGCATTGTATCTATGTTATCCTTGAGAGCCCGGAGTATGTCTTGGCTCTCTTCGATCAAGTCTTTGGCCCTTGGGGCCTTGCTAGCTCCAAACATCACATCAACAAAAGTTAGAGCATTATAACCATACAAAGCGTCAAATGGAGACATACCAATCGACATTTGGAATGTCGTGTTGTTGCAGTACTCACCCAAGTGAAGCCAGCACAGACAAGCCTTCTGCTGCCCCGTGACATAATTTCTCAAGTAGCCTTGCAGCCACTTGTTCACTATCTCAGTCTGCTCGTCTGTCTGTGAGTGATAGATCGTGCTAGGTGTCAACTCTGTATCCACTAAATGGAATAATTCCTGCCAAAAGACACCCATGAACCGGCTGTCTCTATCATTGACTAAGTCTTTGGGAGACCATGGAGTCTAAAAATATCCCGAAAAAATAACTCAGCCACTTGTGAGGCTGCGTATCGGGCTGAGATGGTGAATAAATGTGCATACTTCATCAGTTGATCAACAACTACGAAGATGCAATCCTTGCCCTGCACTACAAGCAAGCCGCTGATGAAATCCATGGATATGCTTTCCGATTTCCCACATGCGGTTGTAGATGAGAATGTCATCGAAGAATACCAACACGAACTTCCTCAACTGACCACGGAAGATGTGGTTCATGCAAGACTGAAAACTGGCCGGAGCGTTGGTTCGCCCAAAGGGCATAACTAAAAACTCGAAATGGTCGTAATGGCAGCGAAATGCAATCTTAGGGACATCTTGGTCCCTCACCTTGATATGATGGTACCCCGACCTCAGATCGATCTTGGAGAAGAACTTGGCTCCCCTCGACTCATCCATCAGCTCATCAATCCTAGGGATGGGTAGCGGTTCTTCATGGTCTTCTTGTTCAGCGCCCTGTAATCTATGCACATCTGCAGTGTGTTGTCCTTCTTCACCAAAACCACTGAAGAAGCAGAGGGGCTAATGTTGGGCCTAATGTGTCCCAATGCCAAGAGCTCATGTATGGCTCTCTCAATCTCATCCCTATAGGCCTTGGGGTGCCTGTAGGGAGTGGTGATCACCACCTGGATGCCCTGCTCCAACTCGATGGTGTGCTCAAACCCTCGGTCTGGTGGCTGCCCCGGAGGCATGTCCCTGAAAACCGTGGAGTAACGGTCCAGGATAGTCTGCACATCGGGATACACCGGCTGACCTGAGACTCCTGCCTCTGAAATACACAGCTCCACTGCCCACTCTACGTCTCCCTTCCGGAAAGCTGCCTCCATCCGGTGTGCAGAGACTGTCTGGGGAGGATATGTGTGCATGCCTCTGATCATCACATGCTTCCCGCTCTTCTTATCCGTCCACTCCCTCTCTAGAGTCTCCCAATCTGTAGTGACCGCCCCAAGTGTGATGAGCCACTGTACACCCAACACCACGTTGGTATCTGGAATATCGACCACAAAAAAATGATCGGTCACCGTGTATGTCCCCTTGGTCACGGCTAATGTCGGAACATACCGCATGCACTGCATGGTCCTGGCACCTGGAACCAACACAGAGAAACCATCAAAGCTCTCTGTCTGTATGCCCCTCCTCTGCACTAGTTGGGCATCGATAAAGTTGTGTGTGGCCCCATTGTCCACCAGCACTGAGACACGCGGCCCCTGGACTATGCCTCGAACTCTCAGCATTAAGTACTTGGGAACTCCCCGCAAGGATGCAAGGACTCCTACAGTAGGTGCAAACGCTGCTACTCCTACTGCTGGGGGAGGTGGTGGTGGATGATCTCCTCCTGGTGCACCGGAGCTGGCATCTCCCTCCATCTCCTCATATGCCTCTTCTTCTCCCTCACTGTTGGAGAAGACCTCAATGTAATGTGCCTTCCCTCCGACACAACGATGACCCAGTGCCCATGGCTCCTAGCAAGTGAAGCAAAGCTTCCTCCATCTCAAGTCTCTCTGGGTATTGTCATCCAAGGGCCCTCGGCTCGGGTTCCCTCTCGGGGGTGGAGCTCTCATGTCTTTCCCCCTTTGCTGGAATGTTGGTTTGTGTGGAAAAGGAGCTCTCATCCTCGGCATGGCATCCTGCAAGTCCTTAGTCCTCCCTACTGCATCCTGCAGCGTAGTAGGCCTAGTGGATCTGAATAGCCCACACAAAAGGTTTCGCCAGTCCGTCAATAAATATATACACTCTCCTGGGCACGGACAGATCTAGAACCATCACTGGGAGCTTCAAGAACTCGGAAATGTAGGTTGTCGAGTTCCCCGTCTGTTTGAGTTTGGTCAACTCAACAAAACGTTCCTTCAAGTCCTTCTGATCAAATCTCTCAACCAACCTCCAAGTGAACTTTGCATACGCTGTCACTCCTGCGTGACCCAGCGTAGACATCCCATGGAACCACCAGTCATGGGCTTCTCCCTCAAGGTACAACGCTACCACCTTGATGGGCTCTACCTCCGCCATTTGGTTCAGCTAAAAGTAAATGTCCAGCTTCTCCACCCAAGCCTTTATCGAACACTTTGATGACCCATCGTAGGTAGGCAAGAAGAATCTGCCCACGGCACATTGCAGGTCACTACCCTGGGTGTACCCTCCTATTTTCTGGTTGCATGGTCTACTATTGTTTTTCAACTAGCAGAATTCGTTGAAGGTGAGGGCATCTCTGAATTCTGGCCCATATGACTGATATTCTACAAAATACTCTCCGTAGTTGGCCACCTCCGGCTCCTGGGGTCCTCTCATTCCCGCTCCTGAAGTCAGGAATGTGGGCATGCTAGAGCGTGGTGGAGTGCGTGAGAATCACTCGCTACTAACTATGTCTAACATATGTGACTACAACTCGTATCCTTCTCCATTGTGAAATTCCCTTGGAATTTCCCGATGTTTGTTCTCTCCAACAATCTTTTGTCCCATCTCTTCTAATTTCTTGGAGATCTCCTGCACTGACTTTAGGAGGTTACGAAACTCCTTCCCCTCATCTCGTTCTTCTGCCATTGGTGCCTTCTCCTTGCCTTCCTCCACCGGAACGTTGTCTTCTTTATCAGGTGTTATTTCGAGCCTACGCTCTCTGCTTCTATACTGCTGCTTCCGGTATGTAATGTATTCTCTTTCCTCCGGTGTCATAGACCAATTGCTCCACAGGCTGAGCCAAGTCTATGAGCTCTGATACCACTGTAATATCCCAAATTGGGAACAAACAACAATACAAAGCAACGTTGTGTAACCAACTCCAAAAAGAGAAGAAAAGAGATATCAACGCCTAAAGCCACTTCGAGGGGGAAACCTCCAATACATTACATAAATGAACAATTCTTGGATATACAATTTACAAAACCTCCTTTCTATATATAGGAGTCCATGGGGCCATAATGTAATCCTAGTGGGCCACAATGTAATCCTAGCCGACCTAACAATAATAATTTAAGGGCACAATAATAGCAAAATGGGGGTTACAAGGGTACAATAATAACAATAAGGGGGTCTACACTAACATATTAAGGGGCTATACTATTAATATAGGGACTTAACATGCCCCTCTCCTTCAAACAAGTGTTGTCCTCAACGCTTGATTATTTCTTGATGCTTCTGTATAAAATTCTCATCCTCCCATGTGAAATCTTCTACAAGAAAGTTCTTCCACTTGCTGAGATACTCTGAAATTGATCGTACTTGTCGAGTTCTTGTTTCTATGACTGCTTCATAACTTCTTTCGATGTGATGTTGATCTTCCCGTTGTTTCATTAGATTCTGCACGAAAGTTGGGTTATCCTTTGAGAGTTGGAGAACTTGTTGTTGATGCTCGCTGTGATCTTCCACTAATTTATCATCCATATTAGCTATTATTTGATCCTTCAAAACATCAAACTTAGCCTCCATTTCTTCTTTTAAAACATCTATTTCATCTTCGATTGCTCTTCGTAAGATTGAAACTTGTTGCACTTGGTACCGTAATTTTGATATCTCATACCGCAACTCTTCCTCTTCATGCGTCATAGTATAGATTTTTGAGGATTAATGGTATGGAATTATTTTTTGGAGGCATTATAGAACCCATTACCGAAAAAAATTCTTCAATATGCCCTTGGACTCAATTCAACTTGATTCTTCAAACAAGACTTATGCAATTCGGAAAAAAACAATACACACCTTTTTCTTGCTTTGAGGAGTTAGATATTGAAATTGAATTATCTCTATAATTGAAAATATTCAATATCTAAAATTTAGCCCTGTAGTAGCCCTCTGAAGCTTCTTTCAAATTCCACAGGTCTGATCAATTGATTCCTAAGACAAAGTTGTGTCCCATCTCCCACAATGACCTAATTTTGGACTGGTTCAGTAGAGCAAACTTGTAGGACTTGCCACGTGTCACTGTTTCATCCTTTGTCTCTAAAATTGATAGCCAAGAAACTCCAGTCCATGAAATTGTGACCACATTTTACGGAATTCAAATCCACTACCCATAGAGAGAGTTATTGAACTTTTCCCACGATCACCTCTTTGAGATGAAATTCAGGAGCCCGAAAAAGCACTACCTTCCACAGATCATATCTCCAAAAATATTGCGAACCAAGCTCTGAAATTTTTTGACGAATTTCCTCAGGATTTCAGCTTCGCACCATATGAATTTCAGATTCTGAACCTTCGTAGAAAAATTTTTATAGCGAAAATTCCACGATGACCTGTTTAGGAGCTTGAAAAAAGGCCTAACTTCCACAGATGATATCTCCGAAAATATTGCGAACCAAGCTCTGAAATTTTTGGACAATATTCCTCAGGATTTCAGCTTCGCACCCTAAAAATTTCAGCTTCTGAAACTTCGTAGAAAAAAAGTTATAGCGAAAATGCCACGATGACCTGTTTGGAGCAGCGAAACCCTAGAATCCAAAGCTCCGATACCAAATGTTGTGTAACCAACTCCAAAAATAGAAGAAATGAGATATCAACGCCTTAGAAATAAGCCACTTCGAGGGGGCAACCTCCAATACATTACATGAATGAACAATTTTTGGATGATACAATTTACAAAACCTCCTTTCTATATATAGGAGTCCATGGGGCCATAATGTAATCCTAGTGGGCCACAATGTAATCCTAGCCGACCTAACAATAATAATTTAAGGGCACAATAATAACAATATGGGGTTACAGGGGTACAATAATAACAATAAGGGGTTTACACTAACATACAGGCCATACTTCATTAATATAGGACTTGTCTTCTTGATCGTATGTTATTTTGTGCCTACGCTCTCTCGTCAGTACGATCGTCTGCATGTAATGTACTCTCTATCTTCAAAGATTACAGACCATTGTTCATTAAAGTCAAGCCAAGTCTATGAGCTTTGATACCACTGTAATATCCTAAATTGGGAACAAACAGTAATACAAAGCAAACAAAGACTAAATCTACAACAAACAGGAAAATACATCAAAGCACCAAGAAATAGAGCCTAACTGCTGAGCTATTTTATTAATATTTTTTGAATGGGGAAAGGTACAAATGGTGCTAGGAAGATGGCACCTTGGCCTGCACAAGCTTGGATGCAATACTCCTCAATCCCTGCTCAGAAACTCTGGTTGTTGGCTGCTCTGCATGGCTCCTCCTCTATGCTGCCCAGTCTAGAAGATGTTGCTGCTGGCTAGAAATGGACTACTTAATGGGGTTGTTATACTATTCAGAAAATTCTGGGAATTGGACATCATACTCTCCACAACAAACCCAGAAAAACCCGCGAAGGGTTTTCCAAAATGTTGACCCCAGAAAATCACCCTCTTGAGCTGGGTATGCAAATCCGCTGGGTAGACTGGGCCCTGAACTGATATGTTGGAAACAACTGCTGGAAACTGCCCAAAGACTCTGTTATGGAAGGCCTGATCCCCTCAGAAAACTCGTGGCTGAAATCCCTTGGCCTTTCTCCCTCTCCAGAGCTACTCCACAGCTGGACTGCCTGTTTCTCTAGCTCACTACGCTGCCCTGGAAGGGGTTGCGTAACTCTGGACTGATGTTGTGTGACTCTCCTCCAAAACTGAACTGAAATCCTCTCCTAAGCAAGCACTCGAAGTCCCCCGAGGATGAGGTTGAGATTCCCGCTTGGAAATCTTTGTGCTAAACAACACTTGCAGACTCGGCTAAACAGCTCAAGCGTGCTTTTGGTTTACCAAACAAAAAATGAGATGAATGACTGAATGAATGAGGAATGAGTTACTCTCAACCTCTTTTACCTAACTGAGCCCCCAACGTTCCCCTTGGGCCCCACTGGACTGCGCCGCCACCTGTGCTGCCAGCACGCAGCTTTTGTCCCCACGTTGTCTCTGCGATGTCCCTGCACTGCCTCGGCTGCCCCCTTTCCTGCACTGCCATAAGGTTGCTCCCTACTGCGTGATGCTGGCCCCCTTGGGTCCCACTTCAACTTTAATTTATGCCTTAGTGACTTTAGGAAAGTGTTTTTATCTTTGATTTATTTGTGGGTCACCTCTACCCACTTTATTTTCCAGCTAACTATAGGAAAAGGAAAAATTGTCAAAAAGTAATATTCCAATTAGCTGACTACTAATTGGGAATATTACAATTTCAAAATCAATAAGCTCCTGTGTAGTCAATTCTTCAACAATAGATTAGCTTTCCAGGGCTTGCTTTTCAACCCAATCTAGTATCTCCGGTGTTTCATGAAGATCATCTATTTCCATTACTCGAATGTTCACGTCCTTGGGTGTACTCTAGGCAATGTTGCATGAAACGAGGAGGAAGCGGGGACGTTTTTTGGAAGCGCATACGTAGAAGCGTCATTTCCCAAAAATCTAGGAAGCGAAGCGTCTCAGAACCATCTACTATATATATATATATATATATTTGTTTATTTATTTATTTATATTTATATTGTTTTGAATTTATTTAAAAAAAAAACATCCAAAATACCAAACTAGATGTAGAAGATATGAAAACATGCATATTTGTGTACAAATCAAGATAGATATGGCATCCATTGTACATCAATGGTTAATTATTCGAGCATCAACCATCTAGATGCATCTACCATCTAGATTCTAGATTCTTCTCGTCTTGTCTCGCCTTTGCCTCTACCTCAATTGTCCAGGGATATTAGTCAACATTTCCCAATTTTAATCAAACTACGTAATCCAAGCCTTAAAATATGGTGGAAAAAGCTTAACATGCTTGATCAATGATTTTGACTTGATTGAAAGGTAACTTTTTACTAAGGCCATGACAAAGGATTTCAACAATTAACACCACCAACACTAGGGTACATGAGCACATAGAGGGCTTGGTGCTCTTGATTAAATGCCAATCACATACCCTCATACATGATATAATATAATGAATAGACACAATCTCATTGATCCTAAATTCCTGAAAACTATTAAGTCTGTTGAATTTTTAATAGGATATGAAATTCTATTTTATCCATATGAAGCCCGATGAGGCTAGAACCACTCTCAAACATCCTGAGTCATTTCATGGTAATGTTACAAATTTAAGTAAAAGGACGAAAATGAAAGATAAAGGAGAATGTCTCTTTTACTTAAAAAATTTAACATTACCATGAGGGAGCATCTAGGAAGCATCTAAGGAGCATCAAGGGAGCACCTTGGGAGTGTCCGGGAAGCCCCAACCCAACCTAAGTCAAAGAAAATTTAAAAAAAAAAAAATTAAGACCCCGCGTAACCGCCCATCTCCCTCTGGATCCACTGGCGATCCACACAAATCCATGCCCGAACCTCTACGGATCCCCAACGGATCCTTTTCCGAATTCGCGGATTGGGAATCCGGAACAGCAGATCGGCTTGTATGGTTCCAGTTTCGTCGGAGGATCACCCAAGGATCAATACGGGACGCAGTTCCAACCTCGGATCCTTGAGGGGGGGGGGGAGGGGGGAGGATCGTGCAACACTGACTCTGGGTATTCCCCTCTGTGTTACTTCTTTTACTTTTTGAACTGACTCCAACAACACGGGTCTTCTCCAAATTAAATTTGGGGTGGTTTCCATCGTTGCCTTTTCCAGCACCATCACTACCTTTTTCCTTGATCCTTTTCTTTAAGATTGACTCCTATATGTAGAAATACTCCTAACCATGGGACAGAACCAACAATTGCAACATAATGTCCATGTTGTCTGCACGGCCTATTAGTATTATGTAAGGCACTGAAATAGTCATGAAAAACTTGAGGGGTATCAGGTAAGACTTGATTGTCTCCTCTGCCTTCAATTTGTCTTGCTTGAAAGACAACACCATATCCAATAGAATTAAGATGAGCATGAAAAATTTCAGAGTCGAAACCCTTGACTGTTTATAATTCATTAAATTTGAATCTCTCCATTATAAGTAGTGTATTCATCAATGTTTGAAATACCCTTGACACGAAAATTGCCAAGTCTAATAAGAAAAGGTATAAATTATTTCTTTGTTTTTCATTAAAGAAATGTGCTTAGTACTTGTAGTGTCGACACACCTCTGCACGAAAAAACTTGTCACAAACATATATTGGAAACATCAGAGGCTTTCCTTCAAATATGAATAGACAAATAAATGGAAATTCTTCTTGTTTTTCAAAGATTCTCTTTTCTTCCAAAAGAGTTGGGGCTTCAGGAAAGCACTTATTGGCCAAAGGGCCAGCCAACATTCTTATACATTCTGCAAGGAAGAAATTATGTATGACATAAAAGTGGAACTAAGCTTTCTACTTCCAAAGCAACAAGTACCAAAACTACACCAAGTCAAAATAAAAGTTCAAATGAAGCGACTTTGGTAAGCGTTCAAAAACATTGCAATAGAAAATTGCATATACTAGGTATAAGAACATATAAAACCTCATATGCCTGAGCAGAGTTCAGGACCAGGACCTTACCTACCTAAGCAAAGTTAGCTCAACACCTGGATCTTACCTGAGCTGAAGTGAAACCTTTCACGACAGGCCTTAACTTCTAGCTCAAGTAAGGTTGACTTTCACTTACATGAGCATGGTGAAGATAAGGTCACTTACCTAACATTAATTAAGGTAAGGTATGACCAACATTTCAGAGGTAAGTAATGAGAATATTGCACTCAAAATTCATCTCTATAAATAATATACTGAAGTATTTCACCTTAGAACTGGAATACAAACAACCTACATTTCTAAAAAATTATATGTACGAACTAGATGCTATACGAAGAAATCAGCAAATGCCAGAGGGCTAATCGAAATGCAAGACGGGAAGCAACGTACAAACTTATCCCTAGCTGGTGAGGTTTTGTGCCGAGAAGTTTCTCGTTCCTTGGAGATGCTTATGCCTACACGTTACATTGTTATTAACTTTCGACAAAAACCAATAAGAGAAAGGCTCCAGACATGTCAATTGTGGCTTCCATGAATCTGCAGATTCAAGAGTTAAATGAAATCCATATGGAATGCAGTAAATTACCCGGCGTTTTGAGAAGAGAGAAAGCCCCAGATTGACAGCATCCCTGGCAGTTGTAGCGTCCAAGGATGGAGTCTCTGTATCTGCATCAGCTCCTGTTGAAGCGGCAACAACTAAACTCCATTCTTTCCCTTCAATATATCTCATTGTCTTGGCTACTTTCAAATTCCATCTGCTGAACTTTATTTTGAATTCTGGTCTTCTGCTTTCTACAACAGGTGCTATAGTAAATTTGCAGGTGGTTGCTGAGAATTGGGGAATTACAGACATATTAACAAAGCCATTTGCAATGGCCATGGCCATGGCTCTTGCTTATGGATAATGAGATGGATTATTGTTGTCCAGGCTTAGTAGCCATCGTCATCCCATACTCCTTAGTAGATATATAGTAATTTACCAGGACAAACCATGACTGAGGATTATCAATTTACGACAAAATTATGCTATACTCAAAAACGAAGTTAAAATAATGAGAAACAAAGCAATGGAAAAAGTAAGGAGAGTATTGTTTGGCGTTCTATCGTGGATAGAAAGATTAGTTAAAATATTGAAATGGTTTGAGCACAAGCTTGCAATATTGGATTGATTATTAAATGATGGTATAATTTTAAAAATATTTAAAAAAATAACAATTTAAAATTTTATAATATTTTCTTATAAAGCCTATTTTGAAAATTAATGGGCTTAATCGAGATAAATTGAGTATTGCTGCTGAGATGTTTAGCTCAGTATGGTAGTGATGGTATAGTGAGATGTTTAATTTTTTTTTGGTGCTAAGTTAAATTATATAAAAATAAAAAATTAAATTAAAAAACTAATGTAATATAAATATTTGTATTTTAATCAAAATAAAATATCTCAAAAATGATATCAAATATAAATAATGAAAAAATAATAATAATAATAAAATATTATAAAAATAAAAATAGCTTATGGTATTGAGAATTCATGGTATTTATGTGGAATGTAGTTTATTCTAGCTTAATATAAGAGATGTTGTAATGTAATGTTTAATATTTTGACTATGTCAAATTATATTAAAAAAAAAAAGGAAAGATAATACAATGTAATGTCAACATTTTTACTTGGTAAAAATAACAAAATAAAAATAACCCTATAAAAAATAAATAAAAACAAAAACAAAAATGCCTCCTAATATTGACCCATGGTATTTATTTGGAATATAGTCTATTTAAAGGGAGAAATTAAACCAACCTAGATCCATCTTAACTCTGGATCTACCAAGCCCAGAAGAGGGATCAAAACTCTTGATATACAAACCTCTTTTAGAGTGAAAAGAGATTTCATCCCTTTCCACTCCTAGTTACCATAGATCTAGGTTGGTATTTAGGCTGGTATTTACTATTTTATATTATAATATTATAGAGATGTGTAACTTCTTTGTTTAGCACTTGTTACTGTAATAAATTAATCTCCATAATATTTTATTAAAAAAATAAAATACATAATATAATTTTTTGTTTTTTTATTTTTTAATCATAAATGAAATATGTTTGGATTAAAATAAAAAATGTGTGATGAATATAAAAGGAAAACTTCTCATTTCAATGAAAGTATAATTATGTTTAAAATGATGTTCAACTAAAGTGAGAGAGCGAAAAGTCTCAAGGGCAGCTCAATTGGCCATCAAAGTAATGTGGAATATATGAAAACTAAGAGATCCAAGGTTCAAATCCCCTCGGTTGTGACCCAGTTTACGGAGAGGAGGATAGGTCGTAGACCCCAAAGGTTTACTAGTAACTACGTGTCACGCGTTTTGTTGGGTTCTTTTGGGATAAAAATAAAATAAAATAAAGTTAGAGAGGGAATTTTCCATCTATCATGATTATGTAATACCTATCCATATAAATTCACCAAAAGAGACCTAAAAGAAGGCATACTTTAATGTCCATAGAGTAAAAAAAGTCAGAGGTGAAGGGTTCTTTTGGGATAAAAATAAAATAAAATAAAGTTAGAGAGGGAATTTTCCATCTATCATGATTATGTAATACCTATCCATATAAATTCACCAAAAGAGACCTAAAAGAAGGCATACTTTAATGTCCATAGAGTAAAAAAAGTCAGAGGTGAAGGATCACTCATTGGTTTCCTTGTCTTTTGATGGGTCAGAGGCATAGATGTTCTCTTTGTGTTGGGGTTGTAGAGCTGGATTTGATTGTTGCTAGTTGGTTGTGGCTATAATGTAGTTCATTGAAAGAGTGTTGTTAGGATAGTGAGATTGAAACCTAGTGGGTAAGGGAGCATGCTTATGAGCATATTGGTGGACTAATTAGAGTTGGAGGTCCCATTCTTGGTCTTCCAAAACCAAAATTCAATAAGGTTGATGCATTAGAGAGCTCATGACAATTGTTTTAGTCATGAGTCTTTAAATATAATTAGCTCCAGTATCCTCTAGTTAACATTCAAGCCCACTAATCATAGATACAAAGTTCTGAATTGCTTGCCTAGTTCGACGTAATTCTAAGTAATCCATATGTTGAAATTGGCAACAAGAAGAGGCTTCTAATTTAATTTTTACCTTAATTAACTTAGAAGGAAATTGCAATTCCACATCACAAAACAGCTTGTACGAGTTAACTAAGTCAGGAAGACTTATTTAGCTCAGTCAATTCGAGTTTAGGGTCAAACTAGAGGTATGTAGACTTCTCTCTAAGTTTTAGGGGGTCTAAATACAGTTTATTTTGAGTTGTAATTATTTGAGTTAAAATAAGTTTAACTAGTTCTAACTGATGGAGGAGCTAATGAAAGGTCCAGTGGATTAAATACGATTTAATTCACATGCAGCGATCAATCAAATAACTAAAAATTTACTATAAATAGCTAATGCATGTTAGTTATGAAGAAGACCCATTTGAGATTTGAGTTAAAGGGAAGTGTACTATCAATTGTATAATTAGAAAATTGTATAGGTGGTGCATGGGGTCAACAAAATGCCTTAGATGTATTGCGCAATCATTAATTGGGAATTTCTTAATTAATAGGGGCTCAATTTCCCTAGGGATTGCGCAAGCAAGGCAGGGCATCTAGAGGTAAGAAATTGGTTAAGTATTGTATCAAACTTGCTTAAGATAGTGTGAAAAAAATGGAAATAGTGCAAAGAGATCTCAAGCCTGAGAGAAGCATTGTATTGTTTCATGTTCTTTGACTTATGCAATATACCGACAGTGGGGTTTTTAGCTGAGGCTTTCTCTATATACATCTTTGTGTTATGAAATTGAAATTCTTTATCTTTCTTGTTCAAGTGATTATGTGATCGTAATTGGTTTCCACAATTTGTATAATAGATTCAAGTATATTTTTTAGCATATTACAAGATCAGTTGAATCTATGTGGATTTTCTACATGGCATCTGAGCAAGAATCACTATAGAGGAGAAGAATACGAGTTTGTTTTGAACAGGTGAATCGAATTTTCAAATCTACTCCTTGGGACCAGCAGCAGAATCAATATGTCTTTTTGTGAAATGAGACTCAAATATGCCCTTGAGGGTAGTTCAAATTACATATCTTGGAAGGAAATGATGGAAGCAGTGTTGGAAGACAACGAGCTGAAAGAGTTCATATACAGTGATATTTCTAGGCCTGCAGCAACAGATGCTCAAAATCTTAATGCAGAGAAGAAGAATGTAGCAAAGGCAAGAAGGATTATGTTAGAATGAGTTCTAGATCATATTTTCTCAGACCTCCATGGAAAGGCAAATCCATATGCTATGTGGAATGCCTTAACATATTTGTTTCAAAACAGTAGTGACCTTAGGAATTTGGCGTTGAAGGACAAGCTCAAAAAATCAAGATGGAGAAGGGTGACACAATACCAAAATACTTGATGAAATTCACTCAATGTCGAGATGAGCTTGGAAGTGTTGGTGTGTTAGTTGTTGAGGATGATCCGGTGAGCCTAGCACTTCTAAGCCTTCCCAAGAGTTGGCACAGCTACCAGGATTCAGTGAATGGGAGGGAAAAGCTACCAGAGTGGGAGCGATTATGGTTTGACTTGGTACAATAAGAGATTCGGTAGAATACCATAGATAGATCCTCATCAAAGACTAATGATGAGGAGAATTGTGCCTTGGCTGGAAAGGCAAAGCAAGGGAAATGGAAGGTGTCCCATTCAAAATATGATTCTGGTCAAGCAAGCAAGAAGGACTTGTCAAAGATTAAATGTTTTCATTGTCATGAGCTGGGACACTATGCCACAAAGTGTCCACACAAGAAGGTCGACAAGAAGCCCTCAAGAGGAGCGGCAGGTGAAGCACTTGCTTCACAATTCGAGTTGGATTTTACTCTCATCGCATGCATGGTGTCATCGGTGATGGGTTTTGTGTGGTACTTGGATAGTGGAGCTTCATTCCATATGACAGGAAACAAAGAATTATTCAACAACTTGGAGGAGAAGGATCTCCATATGCACATTGAGATGGGATATGATGGGAGGTATAACGCAACCGACATAGGTATTGCTACCTTTTAGTGGTATTCTAGCACTCCACTCACATTAAAAGATGTCATGTTTTCTCCTGGTTTAAAGAATATTTTAGTTTAGTTGCTATGTTAGAAGACTATGGCTGTTATGTGATATTTAGCAAAGGAAAGGTGTTCCTTTGTCACAAAGCCATGGGACATGTGAAGAAGATTGGGGTTCGAGTAAAGAACCTGTTACCCACCACTTCGTGGGTGATATCCCTAGGAGAATTTTTTCTCCGTGATGGACCTCAGTTGGGCAACTAGTAGCCCCTTGCAGCCTTCAACTAGCTCATTGTGCCATTTCTCTACCACTTGATCCAGCCATGTGGTCCCTCACCCATTTGTATTGATCGTATGTTTGAAGATGGGCCTCCCAAATCTAAAGGTATGTCTTGTCATTTGGTAACTGAGTATTGGGTTTACATATCATGGACACTTCTAGGCATGGATTGGTGGGGAGATTTGGTGAAAAGAGTGGGCTTAGTTTGTGCTCTTGTCTCCTTGATCTCTTTTGGATGTTAGTCCCATGGGATCTCCCTTATTGACCATTTGGTTCTAGGGTGGTACTACTTGGGAAACCCTGATTTTGGGTTCGTCGTCCCGCTCCTTTATCGGCATATATTGCTCCCTTTCCACTCACTATACCCCCATTCATCATTTCTCCCACGTGGGTCCACCTTACCTCTCGAGGTCCACATAGGGTCAACCTCCCTATCCCTTTGCCCCCACCTTGGGTCAGGCCTGGAATGATGGCCCAGATGTTGAAGCAGCTAAAATAAAAAGTAAAATGCATAAATGGCCACACTCAATAGGAATGTGTGCCACAAAATGAAAATTATGATTGGGACAAAAATAATTAACATGTGGGAAAAATCCAATACATGATCTCTACCCCATACCCATGGTCGTCACCTTGGTTCCATAAGCCCTAGATGAGCCTCCTTTATCATTCAAGAACCCATGATTGTCCCAACCCCTAGAAGGAAATGTGTTATGAAACCAACTCCAAAAATAGAATAAAAGAGAGATCAACGCCTTGGAAATCAGCCATTTCGAGGGGGCAACCTCCAATACATTACATAAATGAACAATTCTTGGATGATGCAAATGACAAATCCTCCTTCTATATATAGGGGTCCATGGGGTCACAATATAAACATAGCCGACCTAACAATAATAATGTAAGGGAACAATAATAACAATATGGGGGTTACAGGAGTACAACAATAACAATAAGGGAGCTACACTAATAACAATAAGGGACTACACTAGTAATATGGGGACCTAACATGCCCCTCTCCTTCAAAAAGTTGTTGTCCTCAACACTTGAGTAGATCTGGATGCTTCTGTATAAAATTATCATCCTCCCATGTAGAATCTTCAGTGGGTAAGTTCTTCCACTTGATGAGATACTATGAAATTGATCGGTTTCGTAGTTGTCGAGTTCGTGTTTCCGTGACTGTTTCAGGTTCCAATACGATTTTTCCTTCCTCATCAAGTTTTGGAAATATTGTTTGAACTGGAAGTTTGTCACCTATAACCTTCTTTAAACACAAAACATGGAAAATTGGATGCACTTGCGAAGAAGCAGGAAGCTCCAATTTTTATGCCATAGTACCAATCTTTTGCAACACCTTGTAAGGACCATAGTATTTTGGCGATAATTTATTATCCTTCTTAGCTTGCTTGAGGGACATTTGTTTGTATCGTTGTAGCCGTAAAAATACCCAGTCTCCTACATCAAAACTTCTCTCACTGCGATGTTGATTTGCTTGTTGTTTCATTCGATTTTGTGCCAAATTGAGGTTATCCTTTAAGAGTTGGAGAACTTGTTGTTGATGCTGGATGTGATATTCCACTGCTTTCACCTTAGAATTTTCTCTTAAAGATGATGTGATGGACGATGGATGATATTCATAAAGTGCCATAAATGGGGTCATTTTTGCTGCAGTATGGAAGGAAGTGTTATACCACCATTCAGTGAGAGGTAACCACTTGACCCATTGTTTTTGTTTATCATATACAAAACAACGAAGATATCCTTCCAAAAATTTGTTCATTATGTCAGTTTGACCATCAGATTGAGGATGATAAGATGAGCTATGAGCTAGTTGAGTACCCAAACAAGAAAATGATTCCATCCAAAAATTTCCAGTAAAAATGGGATCTATGTCGCTTACCATAATATTTGGGTTTCCATGTAGCTTTTGAATTGTTTCCATAAATGCAGTAGCAACTGTACTTGCTTTAAATGGATGAGATAATGCACAAAAATGTACATACTTGGTAGTTTATCAACTACCACCATGATGACACTCTTTCCTTCGGACTTAGGTAAAACTGTGATAAAATCCATTGAAAACTCCTCCCAACGCTGACTTGGAATGGATAAAGGTTGTAGAAGACCTAGGGTATAAATTGTCTCAACTTTATTTTGCTAGCAAACGAAACATTCTTCCAGAAAATTTTGAATATTAGATTTAAGGCCATCCCAAAAAAATTATTTCTTCACCCTATGGTAAGTTTTTAAAAATCCTGAGTGTCCTCCTAAAGGAGAAGTGTGCAATTCCAAAAGAATGTTTTGTTTTAGTTGGGAATTCTTACAAAGATATAAGCGGTCTTTGTACCATAAGGAATCATTTTTTCCAACTAAATGTATCAGATGAACTAGGATCTTTCTTCAACTTTTGAATGAGTGTCCACACTTCTTCATCCTTCTTCCATTCATCCCTTGCTTCGGTTATCCAATCTGGTTGGATAATAGAAATTGCACAAAGCAATTCTTCCACCTCTTCATCCTTTCTTGAGAGTGCATCTGCAACAACATTTAGCTTCCCTTTTTTGTAGATGATTTCAAAGTCATAACCCAACGTCTTTGTGACCCATTTTTGTTGCTCTTATGAAGATAGTCTTTGTTCCAAAAAGTGTTTAAGACTATCATGATCAGTTTTTACCTTAAATTACCTTCCCATTAGGTAAGATCACCATTCCTTTAGTGCATGTAGTATTGCCAACATTTCCTTCTCATAAATAGCTTTATTTAAATACTTTCCTTTGATTGGACGACTTTCAAAAGCAATGGGTCTTCCTTCTGGCATTAAAACAACACCAATTCCATTTCTTGAGGCATCACATTCCACAATAAAAGTTTTTGTGAAGTCTAGCGTAGCTAAGACCGGTGCTAGGCACATTGCCTATTTAAGATGTTCAAAGGCCTTAGTTTCTTCAAGATTCCATGAAAATGCATATTTATTCAATAATGTTGTTAGAGGTGTTGTTATTCTCCCATAATTCTTAACAAACTTGCAATAATACCTTTTTAACCCGAGAAATCCTCGCAACTGCTTTATGGTTGTGGGGACTTTCCATTCCTCAATGACTTTAATTTTGTTAGGGTCTACCTTAACACCCTCGTAAGATATAATATGACCCAGATATTCCACCTCTTATACTCCAAAGAAACATTTGGATGTTTTTGCATATAATTGTTTCTCCTCCAATAGTTTGAGCACCTTGTCAACATGTTGAACATGATCCTTCCAAGATCTATTGTAGATTAGTATGTCATCAAAAAATACTAGCAAAAATTTTCTAAGGAAGGGTTTGAAAATGGAATTCATCAACCCTTGAAATGTAGAAGGTGCATTGGAAAGGCCAAAAGGCATGACCAAAAATTCATAATGACCCTCATGAGTTCGAAATGTTGTTTTCGGAATATCTTTAGTCTTCATTCTAATCTGATGATATCTTGAACGAAGATCCAACTTGGTAAAATAAATTGTGCCATGTAATTCATCCAATAATTCATTAATTACAGGAATGGGAAATTTATCTTTAATAGTGAGCTTATTGAGCTCCCTATAATCTGGACACATGCGCCATGATCCATCCTTCTTATGCACCAATACTACTGGAGCAGAGAAAGAACCTTGACTAGTTTGAATTATACCAGCCTCTAACATTTCTACAATCAAACGTTCAATTTCGCTCTTTTGGACATAAGGATATCTGTAAGGCCTGATGTTTGAAGGAACACTTCCTGGAATCAAATGAATAGCATGATCATGATCATGAATAGGTGGGAGTCCTTTGGGAGTTTCAAACACCTTGGAATGATTGTCCAAGAAATTTAGGAGATCTAGAGAAATAAATGAATTTGATGTTGGAACTTCTAGTGAGCATAATTGTGCAATTGTGCCTCGTTGTTCTTTCTTCAGAAGCTTTGTCATGACATTAGAGCTTATTATCTTTCTCGAATTCCCTGTGATACCCCGTAATTTGATTTCCTTTCCTTCCGAAAAAAAAAATTCAAGAAAAGTTCTTGAAAATTAAAAGCTACCATCCCCAAAGATTGTAACCATTGTACTCCTAGTACAACATCAACACCTCCCATTATAATGGAAAGCATTGGACTATTCAATACATATGACCCCATGGTTAGCTTGATATTATGGCATTTTCCAGAGAAATTTATAGTTCCTCCATTTGCAACCATCACTTGACATTCTGGTGCTGGGTATAGGAAACAATCAATTTCTTGGCTACCTTACAATGAATAAAATTATGGGTACTACCTGAATCAATCAACACTATTACCTTTTTCTTCTTGATATGTCCTTCTATCTTGAGAGTTCGAGGAGTGGTAATTCCTGTCAATGCATTACACGATATGGTCGGACTCATTTCTTCCTCTTCTTGGGTTGGTTCTTGGTGTATATCCTCTTCTTGTTCATTTTCTTCTTCCTCTTCACAATCTATGTAAAATAATTTATTCTCAGCACACTTATGACATTTAGTGTATTTGCTATCACAACTGTAGCAAAGCCCTTTTGCTCTTTTTTCTTCCAATTGTTGTGGTGTCAACCTTGTAGGTTGTGGAAATCTAGGAGTAGCAACACTTCCCTCTTTATAGAAGTGAGTGGTAGGCTTCCTTGTGGCCATAATTTTACATTCAATTTTTCTTGCCAACTTGAATTCCTTCTCCAATGAATTAGGTTCCCAAACATGAAATTCATGTTGGATGTTATCCTTTAAAGTCCCTATGAAGACATCAATTTTTGGAAGTCCTCAATGTGCTCCACCACTGAACCCTTTTGTTTGAGTGATCTGAAAGGAGTGTATTAGTTCTACTGTGCTAAGTGTCCTTTCAGTTAATTAAACATGTACAATTTGTCTTCGTGTGTTTTCTTAAGGAATGAGAGATTTAACCATGAAATATTGATGAATTAGTGAACTTTAAGCATGTAAATAAGCCTTAAAA
Source organism: Pinus albicaulis (assembly GCA_034641835.2). Taxonomy (NCBI): domain Eukaryota; kingdom Viridiplantae; phylum Streptophyta; class Pinopsida; order Pinales; family Pinaceae; genus Pinus; species Pinus albicaulis. The sequence continues at coordinate 1,077,778,658 of CM076575.1, read as the reverse complement.
GCACTGAACAACACTGCAAAACAAAGAAAGACATTCACACATAATTTTTACATGGTAGGCATGATGAAGTAGTTCACCCCTCCTGGGCTACATCTGCTAGTCCAGCTCCCAATGGCATGTCCCTCTTTGTCATTATGCTCAAAATTGTAAATTACATATGTTTTCAGGGCTCTAATGGATGTTTTATTTGCACCAATGGCTCTAGAATGCTCCAATTAGTCTAGGTAGACTCTTGTTTCACCAAAATTGGTTGAAAATTTGACCTCCCAATGCATTTTTCCCAATGACAGCTAGAAAAGCTCTACTAAATGTGGAGACTGTAAGTTTAATTGTAGATAATTCAATAGTTTACCCCAAATTTGGGGGCGCGCTCCAAATTAGGCGGGAAGATAAGGTTAGCATTAAATGGTGAATGGCAGGGTGGTCACATGCCACCCTCGCCGAATAATCCACTACAGTTTGAACTCCTTGCCATTAAAGACTAGAATCGAGAATTACGGGTTCCATAACCCACCACCTAACCGTCGCATTAAATATAAACTTCCCACATGTGATCATCGTTCTTCGCGTCAACGGTTTAGTTTTTAATGTTGTGTTTAACGTGTGGTCGTGATTCCGAGCGAATGGACATGTGGTAGGGGGGTTGTCCCTTAGGGGCTAGCCTCCCAAGCCCTCAACGCATTGTTTATTAAACTTCAAGTATTACCGATAGCCTATAGGGTTAAGTAACACCCCACAGGCGGAACAATAAAATGTCTTGCATGCAGAGAGAAGGTCGCGGCTTCGACCCTCGTCGACTCCACAAAATTTTGCTCATGCCTTGTGAGGACACGTGGCGACTTGCAAGCTTGCCACATGTCACTCAGTTATTCACCCAACCAATAAAACATCCAACGACTTAGATTCATCACAGTACCTTAAACATCCAACAACCCACCATGTGCCACGTGGCACCACCACACTAGCTCTGAAGAAAATGGAATATTCCCAGAATATTTCGCTGATTGTACCTGCAATCTAACTAGGCATCCAGTCACCAAATTTTTGTTGTTTAGGAAAACGAACAGAACACGATATCTTCCTCATACGACATCGATATTTCGAACCGTTCATGGCACCAGAATCGTAATGACGAGACCTTTCTGGTCGCTCAGGTTCGGACCTATTTCGAGCACTTTAATTTTTGAGCATATGATTTGATCTCCTGATCACACCTCCCCATTGGGAATCTTTTGGACCCAAAAAGAATTTAATCATTGTTCAGAAGATGAGGGAATAGCTCTCTCACCTTTTCCACTTCCATCCATCTTTCCTTACTTGGTTTGTTTCCCTTGAGCCCAATCCGAAGATAATCAACACTTCCCCTTTTAAAAGTGTGTTTCCTCCTGTCAAGAATGGCATCCTCTTTGAGCTCGTCCAGAAATTCTAGCGAGAAATATTCTATTGATGGTAGTTGAATGTCACTCCCTTGATCATCAATCAATGGAGGCTCATACAAACGTAAATTCTCCACATTGACAATGGAATACATTTGCATATATGAAGGCAAGTCAAGTTGAAATGCATTATTACCGACTTGTTTAATAATATTGAATGGACCATAAGGAATAGGCTTAAGATTTTTACCTTCTCCTTGCATCCTTTCCTTGCTTATGTGCAACCATACTTCATCTCCTTCTTGAAACTTGTGATCAAATCTATGTTTGTCATGCCTCTCCTTGTACTTTCTTTGACTCTTCTCAAGCTATTCTTGAACTTGTTGATCAATAATCTGAATTTTCTCAATGAAATTTCGAGCCTTGTCAATATCACTATGCCCATTAATTGCAACATCTTTCTCATAGATGAAGTCTAATGGCGATTTCGACAAATACCCAAAGCAAGCTTCAAAAGGTGAAGTACTTGTAGAAAAGTGCTTGGCTTGGTTATAAGCGTGTTGAATGTAATACAGTTGTTCATCCCACAACTTGGGATGCTTGCTGCAATATCCTCTCAATAGATGCACAACGGTCCGGTTCCCCACCTCGGTTTAGCCATCAGTTTGTGGATGAAAAGCAGTACTCTTTTTCAACTTTGTGTCCATCATCTTCCAAATATTGGACCAAAAATTCCCAATTAAACTGAAATCCCTGTCACTAACAATAGAATTTGGCAAACCAAAATGAACTCATACATGTTGAGAATAAAGTTCAGCAGTTTGTTCAGCAGTAATGGTTTTCTTACATGGCATAAGTATACAAATTTTACTAAATTTATCCACAACTACATAAAGATAATCATGTTGTTTTCTTGACATAGGTAGACCTCCAACAAAGTCCATGGAGACACTCTCCCATGGCCTTGATGGTACCGGTAGTGGCATGTACAACCCAAGAATCCTATTGCGAGGCTTGCTTGTTGTGCACATAGAACATCCTCTTATAAAATGTGACAATCTATCTATCATGCAAGGCCAATAACAATACCTCTGTAGATGCGCCACTATTTTCTTACCCCAACGTGACCAGCAATAAGAGACGAATGAGCCTCTCTCATGACACTAAGTCTCTCTCCTTGTGGTATACACAACTTGCTCAAATGAAACAACAAATTGTTATGCAAGTGATAATAATTTTCCTCAACTTGATTCCCTTCACTCAAACTAGCATACACATATTTAAAATCAACATTAGATGCATACTGTTCTATATAACTCTCATGTACAATAGAATCATTTTTAAGCAAAGTAGAAGCACTTATAATAGGCCTTGAAAGAATATCAACAACTTTATTGAAAATACCTTTCTTGTACCTTATAACCAAGTGAAATTGTTGAATAAATCCCATCCACCTGAAATGTCGTGATTGCTGCAATTTTGTTTGCGACTACAAGTACTATAGCAGTTGGTGAACGATATGAATAATCATCTCTTTACACATCAAGTAGTGTTTCCACTTCTTGACACTTTGTACCAACGCATACAGTTCTTTGTCATATGTTGGATAATTAATTACATCACCATTGAATGTTTCAGAATGAAAAGCGATAAGCTTACCATGCTGCAAAAGTACTGCGCCCATGGCATAATCACTAGCATCGGTATCTATCTCGAATGGCTATCTCAAATCCGGTAATGCAAGAACTGGAGTTGAAATGATCTTGTATTTTAATGCTTCAAAATATTGTTGTTGTTTGCCTCCCCATTGGAAGTCTTTCTTCACACTTGTCACTACATGCATAAGAGTTGTTATGGCAGAAAAGTTAGCAATAAACTATCTCCAATACTGAGTTGTGCCTAAATGATCTGAAAATGGAATGTACTTGAAAAGGGTGCAAGGTATCCATTTTCATTTATGTAAATGAGTGCAAAAATACTCTAAGTTTAAATATGAAAATGTGAGAACTTCATATTTCTAATACAAAGATAGACTGTAGGGGAATTTACCGGATATTTCACCTTTCAAAGAAAGGATGAATCCAGAGGCTACTTGGCCCTCTTACAGACTCTTCCTAAAGAAATAATAGAAGTAAACACTCAGATTTAATTAAAATGATCTCGCTTTAAACTTGACATTATGCGGAAATTTAGCTTGCAAATGGTGTATGTATTTTCACTGTTTATGTATCTTAAGTGTAATTGTTTTTGTTGAAACTTAAAATGGGTATTAGCAACAATATTCAGCAATATAATATCAAAACACAACAGCAATATAATATAGGAGTTCACCCCAACTCTTGGGCTACATCTCCTGGATCAAGCCTCCCAAAATGGGCTTGTCCTCTTGTATTAAAAGCTCTCAAATGCAATACAAGATTATAAGTGTCTCAATAGAAAAATATGAATATATAAAATGATTCAAAAGGTAGTAAAAATCTAATAATGCCTTTTCAAATTCACTAAACAGTGAAAGATTACCATAAACAGTGATTTCTTCATCAATGTCCTGTTGGTGCTTTGAACTTCTCTACAAATTTTCGGGCTGTATAAGTCCTCAAATTCCTTTGAAACCACTTCCAATGGCTTCATAAGGTCGAAATTATCTGAAATAGAGCTTTGGTTCACCTCAAACTGATAACCACAACTCAAAACAGCTCAAACCCCAAAATGGCCATGGTGGCCCTGAAAAATCTCCTAAAGGTTTTCGGCCTCTAGAAGTCTTCAAACAGAGCTAAGACCTATTCCAATGGCTCTGGAATACAGGAAATAGTCTAAAATTACTTTTTTTTCACCAAAAAAGGTTAACCACAGCTCAACCAAACTCAAAACCAAAAATGGCCCTAGTGGTTCAAAAAGCTTCTCTGAAGCTAAACATGCTGAAAATGAGCTCCCATGGCTCTGAAACCTGCGCCATTGAGTCCAAAATGTTGAAAAAAAAAAAAAAAAAAAATTGCTTCAAAAGGTTGAGTAATGAGAAAGTTATGACCAAAACAACTTTGCCCCAATTTCCTCCACTAAATGTGGGGCAACTGCCAGTTAACTCCACTAAAAGTGGAAGTCCGCCTAAATTTGGGAGCGCCTCTAGAATCTCCACCATATTAAACTCCACTTAACTGAATATTAATTAAATATTAAACTTGAGATTAGGCTCCTTAAGCGCTCTTAACATTAAGCTCCCACACTGGTCATATGATGAGGTTCCATGGGAGGAGGGTTGGCCCCTTCGTGCTCCGCCGGACCCACTCCACTAAAAGTGCAATAACTTCTTCATACAGTGTCTGTTTTTCAAACCGTTTGCGGCGCCGGAATCAGGAAGATGAGACCCATGCAACCATATTGGTTTCAATCAATTTTGAGAAATTTTATTTTTGAGCTTTTTCCCAAGCTCAGATTTGAGCTCCTGATCACACCTCCCAAATGAGAGGCTTTTGGTCCCCAAAAGCTTACTGAAATGCTGAACTGATTTGTAGTACAGAAAATGAGAGAATGAACATCCTCTTCTCTTCAGCCCTTCAAAAAATTTTCCTTGAAAAGCAAATGAAATTGAACCACAAATGGAAAAAATTTGACATTTCCCTTCTTGAATGCGCTTGTCCACAACTGTCCGCAACTGACCTTCTTGAACTCACACAGAAATTTCTGGCGAGAAATATATAGAGTGAAACTATACAATGCAACCTTGATCAATGATCTAAGGTGGCTCAAAACAAAAAAGATATTACAACATAAAATACATGCATACATCCAAAATTTGCATATGTACAAAAGGAGTACGTCTTACTGTGTCAAGAAGTCCATCCACTTCTCACCAAGCCACTTCCATGGCGAATTTTGCTGCTGCAACTTTTCCTCATGTGAAACTTCCCTTTCCACATCAATAATGGAATCCATGATTCCACCTTCGCCAATATTTTTGTCCTCTTGCTGCATGTGTGTGGGACGACGAGTTGGATGCAAAGTCCAACAATGAGAGATAACATGTCCCTTCTTTTGGCAAAAAGTGCAATTCATATGCACATTCTTTGAAGGTAGTCTTTGCTTCATCTGCTTCTTGTGTGCCTTCTTCCTCATCCAGCATCTCGAAACATGATGGTTAAATCAACCACAATATGTACAAGAAATCCTCTTATGTTGCTTTGCATGCTTGCCATAAGCTGCATGTCTACCATCTTCTTGCTGTAATGATGGCTTAAAACAATGGTAAGGAATATTGCCATCATGACATTGATGTAATTGAGAACTTGGGAGAAATTTTCTCTTCAAATTTGCATCACATTCTTGAATGCATGTGCTCAAAGCTTCGCCATTAAGTTGCTCATAGCCCAGACCAATATTCTTGGGATGCCCCACAACAAAAATAGGCTCAACAATGCCTTGTGCATGCTTGCCCAAACCTTTGCCTTCTTGATAGCCCATTTTCAACATCAATTTGGACCCAATACCTCTTGTATGCCTTTCAAAAGAACCAACACACTTTTCAATAGAGGAAACTGAAGACAAATCAGAATGATTTACCTCATGATTTACATCCTGAAGATGAGGTATTTTCTTGGACAAAGCTTCTTGAGCTTGAAGAAGTTGCAACTCCATATCATGCAGTCTTTAAAGAATGGTTTCTTTCTCTTCCTGCATAGCTAGCAATTGTGCACGAAGTTGAACACTTTTGATCCTCAAGGAGAATCTGCACCATGTCCTTCACCTTAAAGAACTCATTCTTCATGTCATCATTGAAGAATCTCTTGAAGGAGGAAACTTCACTTGTATCAGAAGTTGACATTATGTAAATGGTCAAAACAACCAAAAGGAACTTTCAAAGAAAAGTCCTCAAAGCTTTCAAACAAACGACAAGATTTTGACCAAATGCCTTCAACTCTTGGAGAGGGTTAACACCAGCTATCCCAAAATGATCTCAAGCAAACTCATGCACACAATAAAACAGTCAAGGTTGATTTCACAAATTCTCAAAATATAAACTAAACCAGAGATTGACTGAAGTAGCATTTATCTACTACACAATTGTATAACAAAAGTGGTTCGAAGGCTTCCTGGCTTGCTTCAGACTCTGTCTATAGTTTATATAACTTTTCCTAGAGCATATAAACAAAAAAAACTTGGCTCCGATACCATCTAATCTGAAAATGGAAGGTACTTGAAAAGGGTGCAAGGTATCCATTTTCATTTATGTAAATGAGTGCAAAAACACTCCAAGTTTAAATCTGAAAATGTGAGAACTTCATATTTCTAATACAGAGATAGACTGTAGGGGCATTTACCGGATATTTCACCTTTCAAAGAAAGGATGAATCCAGAGGCTACCTGGCCCTCTTACAGACTCTTCCTAAATAAATAATAGAAGTAAACACTCAGATTTAATTAAAATGATCTTGCTTTAAACTTGACGTTATGCGGAAATTTAGCTTGCAAATGGTGTATGTCTTTTCACTGTTTATGTATCTTAAGTGTAATTGTTTTTGCTGAAACTTAACATGGGTATCAGCAACAATATTCAACAATATAATATCAAAACACAACAACAATATAATATAGGAGTTCACCCCAACTCTTGGGCTACATCTCCTGGATCAAGCCTTCTAAAATGGGCTTTTCCTCTTGTATTAAAAGCTCTCAAATGCAATATAAGATTATAAGTGTCTCAATAGACAAATATGAATATATAAACTGATTCAGAAGGCAGGAAAAAGCTAAGAATGCCTTTTCAAATTCACTAAACAGTGAAAGATTACCATAAACAGTGATTTCTTCATCAATGTCCTGCTGGTGCTTTGAACTTCTCTGCAACTTTTTAGGCTGTATAAGTCCTCAAATTCCTCTAAAACTTCCTCCAATGGCTTCAGAAGGTCGAAATTATCTGAAATAGAGCTTTGTTTCACCTCCGACTGATAACCACAACTCCAAATAGCTCCAAACCCAAAATGGCCCTAGTGGCCCTGAAAACTCTCCTAAAGGTTTTTGGCCTCTGAAAATCTTCAAACAGAGCTAAGACCTATTCCAATGGCTCTGGAATGCAGGAAATAGTCGAAAATGACTTTTGTTTCACCAAAAAAGGTTACCCACAGCTCAACCAAACTCAAAACCCAAAATGGCCCTAGTGGCTCAAAAAGCTTCTCCGAAGCTAAACAGGTCGAAAATGAGCTCTAATGGCTCTAAAACCTACGCCATTGAGTCCAAAAGGCTGAGAACATACAAAATAAAAATAAAATTCATTCCAAAAGGTTAATTAATGAGAAATTTATGACCAAAAAAACTTTGCCCCAATTTCCTCCACTAAATGTGGGGCAACTGCCAGTTAACTCCACTAAAAGTGGAAGTCCACCTAAATTTGGGAGCGCCTCCAGAATCTACGCCATATTAAACTCCACTTAAATGAAGCTTAATTAAATATTAAACTTGATATTAGGCTCCTTAAGCGCTCTTAATCATTAAGCTCCCACACTGGTCATATGATGAGGTTCCATGGGAGGAGGGTTGGCCCCTCCGTGCTCCGTCGGACCTACTCCACTAAAAGTGCAATAACTTTTTCATACGGTGTCCGTTTTTTGAACCGTTTGTGGTGTTGGGATCGTATCACCAAGGCCTATCCTAACGCTTACGTTCCAAATCAATTTGAGCACTTTAATTTTTGAGCTTTTTTCCAAACTCAGATTTGAGCTCCTGATCACACCTCCCAAATGAGAGGATTTTGGTCCCCAAAATCTTATTGAAATGAAGAACTGAACTGTATTACAGCAAATAAGAGAATAAAAATCCTCTTCTCTTCATCCCTTCAAACACTTTTTCCTTACAAAGCAAGTGAATTTGAACCACAAATGAAAAGAAATTGACATTTCCCTTTCTGAATGCGCTTGTCCACAACTGACCCTTCTTGAACCCACACAGAAATTTCTGGTGAGAAATTTGCAGAGTGAAACTATACAATGCAGCCTTGATCAATGATCTAAGGTGGCTCAAAACAAAAAATATATTACAACAAAATACATGCATACATCCGAAATTTGCATATGTACAAAAGGAGTACGTCTTACTGTGTCAAGAAGTCCATCCACTTCTCACCAAGCCACTTCCATGGCGACTTTTGTTGCTGCAACTTTTCCTCATGTGAAACTTCCCTTTCCACATCAATAATGGAATCCATGATTCCACCTTCGCCAATATGTTTGTCCTCTTGCTGCATGTGCGTGGGACGACGAGTTGGATGCAAAGTCCAACAATGAGAGACAACATGTCCCTTCTTTTGGAAAAAAGTGCAAATCATGTGCACCTTCTTTGAAGGTAGTCTTTGCTTCATCTACTTCTTGTGTGCCTTCTTCCTCATCCAGCATCTCGAAACATGATGGTTAAATCGACCACAATATGTACAATAAATCCTCTTATGTTGCTTTGCATGCTTTCCATAAGCTGCATGTCTACCATCTTCTTGCTGCAATGATGGCTTAAAACAATGGTAAGGAATATTGCCATCATGAAATTGATGTAATTAAGAACTTGGGAGAAATGTTCTCTTCAAATTTGCATCACATTCTTGAATGCATGTGCTCAAAGTTTCGCCATTAAGCTGCTCATAGCCAAGACCAATATTCTTGGGACGCTCCACAACACAAATAGGCTCAACAATGCCTTGTGCATGCTTGCCCAAACCTTTGCCTTCTTCATAGCCCATTTTCAACATCAATTTGGACCCAATACCTCTTGTATGCCATTCAAAAGAACCAACATAGTTTTCAATAGAGGAAACTGAAGACAAATCAAAATGATTTACCTCGTGATTTACATCCTGAAGATGAGGTATTTTCTTGGACAAAGCTTCTTGAGCTTGAAGAAGCTGCAACTCCATATCATGCAATCTTTGAAGAATGGCTTCTTTCTCTTCCCGCATAGCTAGCAATTGTGCATGAAGTTGAACACTTTCCCTTTGATCCTCAAGGAGAATCTGCACCATGTCCTTCACCTTAAAGAACTCATTCTTCATGTCATCATTGAAGAATCTCGTGAAGGAGGAAACTTCACTTGTATCAGAAGTTGACATTATGTAAATGGTCAAAACAACCAAAAGGAACTTCCAAAGAAAAGTCCTCAAAGCTTTCAAACAAACGACAAGCTTTTAACCAAATGTCAGTAAAGACCCCTTCTCATTCAAGCAGCCATAAAACACAAACTATTGGAGTTTGTTTTCCAAAGATAATCTTGAGGTAAATTGGGTAAGGAAAATAGTCTTCAATCCTTTCCAAGACTCAGCTAACAACAACTATCCTTCCAACTTAAGAAAACTCATACATGCAACCATTTTGCAACCAATAAAACAGTAAATCTCTTACACTGTTTTAAAACCTTTTGCACAATAACAAATGCTCAACCCGAGCTCTGATACCATCTGATCTGAAAATGGAAGGTACTTGAAAAGGGTGCAAGGTATCCATTTTCAATTATGTAAATGAGTGCAAAAATACTCTAAGTTTAAATATGAAAATGTGAGAACTTCATATTTCTAATACAAAGATAGACTGTAGGGGAATTTACCGGATATTTCACCTTTCAAAGAAAGGATGAATCCAGAGGCTACTTGGCCCTCTTACAGACTCTTCCTAAAGAAATAATAGAAGTAAACACTCAGATTTAATTAAAATGATCTCGCTTTAAACTTGACATTATGCGGAAATTTAGCTTGCAAATGGTGTATGTATTTTCACTGTTTATGTATCTTAAGTGTAATTGTTTTTGTTGAAACTTAAAATGGGTATTAGCAACAATATTCAGCAATATAATATCAAAACACAACAGCAATATAATATAGGAGTTCACCCCAACTCTTGGGCTACATCTCCTGGATCAAGCCTCCCAAAATGGGCTTGTCCTCTTGTATTAAAAGCTCTCAAATGCAATACAAGATTATAAGTGTCTCAATAGAAAAATATGAATATATAAAATGATTCAAAAGGTAGTAAAAATCTAATAATGCCTTTTCAAATTCACTAAACAGTGAAAGATTACCATAAACAGTGATTTCTTCATCAATGTCCTGTTGGTGCTTTGAACTTCTCTACAAATTTTCGGGCTGTATAAGTCCTCAAATTCCTTTGAAACCACTTCCAATGGCTTCATAAGGTCGAAATTATCTGAAATAGAGCTTTGGTTCACCTCAAACTGATAACCACAACTCAAAACAGCTCAAACCCCAAAATGGCCATGGTGGCCCTGAAAAATCTCCTAAAGGTTTTCGGCCTCTAGAAGTCTTCAAACAGAGCTAAGACCTATTCCAATGGCTCTGGAATACAGGAAATAGTCTAAAATTACTTTTTTTTCACCAAAAAAGGTTAACCACAGCTCAACCAAACTCAAAACCAAAAATGGCCCTAGTGGTTCAAAAAGCTTCTCTGAAGCTAAACATGCTGAAAATGAGCTCCCATGGCTCTGAAACCTGCGCCATTGAGTCCAAAATGTTGAAAAAAAAAAAAAAAAAAAATTGCTTCAAAAGGTTGAGTAATGAGAAAGTTATGACCAAAACAACTTTGCCCCAATTTCCTCCACTAAATGTGGGGCAACTGCCAGTTAACTCCACTAAAAGTGGAAGTCCGCCTAAATTTGGGAGCGCCTCTAGAATCTCCACCATATTAAACTCCACTTAACTGAATATTAATTAAATATTAAACTTGAGATTAGGCTCCTTAAGCGCTCTTAACATTAAGCTCCCACACTGGTCATATGATGAGGTTCCATGGGACGAGGGCTGGCCCCTCCGTGCTCCGCCGGACCCACTCCACTAAAAGTGCAATAACTCTTTCATATGGTAACAGATTTGAGTGCCATTCATGGCACCGGGATTGTATCGCCAAGGCCTATCTGGTCGCTTAGGTTCCAAATCAATTTGAGCACTTTCATTTTTGAGCTTTTTCCCAAGCTTAGATTTGAGCTCCTGATCACTGAAAAACTTCTTACCTCTATTACTGATTTGGGAGTGGGCCAATTCACAATTACTTCCACTTTATAAGGATCAATTTTCAATGAGCCTCCTCCTACAATGTGTCCCAAATAAACCAAAGAAGTTTTTCCAAATTCGCACTTAGACATCTTAATAAATAATTGCTCTTTCTTCAAAATATCAAGTACCCTCTTTACATACAAGACATGCTATTCTCTTATTTTTCTGAAAATGAGTATATCATATAAATACACAATCACAAATTCATCAAGAAATGGACGCAAAACATTATCCATCGCACGCATGAAATTCGTTGGTGCATTACACAAACCAAACGGCATAACCAACTACTCAAAGCGTCCTTGTTTGGTTTTGAATGCAGTGTTCCATATGTTGCTTTATGCAATTCTTACTTGATGATATCCACTTCGTAAATATAACTTAGTGAAATACTTTGATTCTTTCAACTGATCTAATAAATCATCTATCCTTGGGAGCAGGTATCGAATTTTTACTGTTATCGTGTTCAAAGCTCTGAAATCGACACACATGCACCAAGTCCCAACTTTCTTCGGAATCAGGACTATAGGTGAGCCGCATGGTGAAGTGCTTGGCCTTATGAGTCCTTTTTCCAACAAGTCCTCGATTTGCCTCTTTATTTCAACATTCTCCATTATCGACTTGTGATACATGCCAATGTTTGGAAGAGGTCAATCTTGTTGAAACTGAATCTCATGTTGAATCTCCCTTTTAGGAGGCAAACCTGTTGGCTCCTGAAACATCTCATGATGTGCATCAACTACATCATATAAATCTGATTTCAACTTAGGATCAAAATCTTCAAATGACTCATGATTAACGTTAGCTTTAGGCTTAATCATTAGAAGAATAAAATTCTTACTTGAATTCACCAACCTTTTTACCTGTCCATCATATGCCATTGCAATATTTTTCTTCTTGCGATGTGCTCTTACAATGTACTCCTTGCCATATTTGAATAAATGGTATTTGTTCTCATGGTGATGGAAGATAGCTTTCCTGTCGTACAAGTAAGAACTTCCCAACGCAACACCTTTAATATCAAACAGAACCACATCTAATTCAACCGTGTCAACAAAATGTGCAGTTATTGCAAAGCACAATATGCACTTCTTTGAAACCTGTAAAATTGCATCCTTACAAATCCACCCAAGTGGATATGGTTTCGGATGTGGAATGGACTCAAGTTTAAGTTTCTTGACCAAGTCTTCAAAGATTAAATCCGCTTGTGAACCACTGTCAAACAGTGTATCAATCTTGGTATGTTTGGATATGACCCTCACATGAAACAGTTCAATTCTCTCTTCTTCATTTGGAGCTTCTATGTAACAGTTTTAAGTCCTAGTACTAGGTTTTGTTTCAGTTTATTTCCCATTCATGTTCTTCAAACCCATGGATGTAATTTTAGTTTCATCACCCGAATCTTCTCCTAAGTCATGTTGAGTTGTAGCTGCAGTTTTCTGCTTCCCTTTGTTATTGTTAAATTTGGGTCTCTTTTCAAGATGTAGTTTCCAATAGTTTTTCTCTTCATGGCCTTCTCTTGAACAATGTTTACAAACCACTTTCTCTCACTCTTTCTTGACAGATGCATTATTTTTGCCTTTTTCTTTTGAGGTATTCTCTTTGTATTTTTCCCTTAAAATGCTTGTTTCTACCCTCTTCAAAATTATTTTCCCCTCTAGCTTCTAAATGTGTAGCTTGAACACATACCTCATCTAGGCTTGTAGGATTAAACATGAGGATAGTATGTCTAAGGTAGCTATGTAAGCCCCCTATGTATTTGAGCAAAGTACCTTGACTCTGCAAATATACCCATAATAAGAGAGCTCCTCTCCTAAATTCTTGGGTGTATTCTTGAACATTTTGTCCTTTCAATTGTCTAAAATTTTTCTAGTTCATTATGTATTTCTGCATGTTATATAATGGATAAAACTATTGTTTTATTGTAGTAATGAAATCAGTCCATGATAGAATAATCTTACATGTTTTTTGATCTCCTCCTTTGTCTTGGCTTCCCACCAAACAAGAGTTTCACCTTCCATCCTCAATGAAGCTAGTTGGATTTTGGTGTCATCATCATGAAGGTTCTGAATTCTCAATTAATCCTCCAATTTCCTAATCCAATTATCAAGCTTTTCTGAATTGACTTCACCATTAAACATTGGCAATTCAAACTTAACATCAAGTTTTAGAAAAGGACTTTTACCAGTGTTCCTTGATTTATGTGATTGGTGTACTGAAGATGTAGAGGATGATGATGATGAGGGCGAGGATGGTGAATTTCCACTGCCTCCATTTCCTCCATTGCCCTTCTTTGATTTATCTTCATCACTGTGACCTCCTGATGATCCCTGACCTTCCTTGTGAAGTTTGGATCCTTCTCCTTCTATTCTTTCATTCCTGTCTTGATAAAGGACTCTCACCATTTTAGTCATGTCAAGGAATGCTTTCCTGAACACTCTTTCTTCCTTTTTGGGATCCACCTCTTGATGGGTTCCTTCTTCTCCTGGGGGCATGCTTGATGATGCTTCTGCTTCTGTTGGAGGTGAAATAGGTGGTGGAGAATGTGGAAATCTTTCCCTCCTTTGTTGTGGCTCACTTTGAGAACCTCTTGCTTCCACCAATCTTCCTTCTCCTCTCTTAAGCTTGAGCCTAGTAAGCATGAAAACCCTTGCAACCAGTTAACAAATTCTTGCACATAAAAGACACCAGAGATAAAACTTGGCTCTGATACCAACTTGATCTAAAAGGAGTGTATTAGTTCTGTTGTGCTAAGTGTCCTTTCAGTTAATTAAACATGTACAATTTGTCTTCATGTGTTTGCTTAAGGAATGAGAGATTTAACCCTGAAATATTGATGAATTAGTGAACTTTAAGCATGTAAAAAAGCCTTAAAAACACTGAACAACAGTGAAAAAAGAGAAAAACATTCACACGTAATTTTTACATAGTAGGCATGATGAAGCAGTTCACCGCTCCTGGGCTACATTTGCTGGTCCAACTCCCAACGGCATGTCCCTCTTTGTCATTATGCTCAAAATTGTAAATTACATATGTTAGCATGCCTCTAATGGTTGTTTTCTCTGCACCAATGGCTCTAGAATGCTCCAATTAGTCTAGGTAGACTCTTGTTTCACCAAAATTGGTCAAAAATTGAGCTCCCAATGCATTTTTCCTAATGACAACTAGAAAAGCTCCACTAAATGTGGAGATTGTTAGTTTAAATGTAGATAACTTATTAGTTTACCTCAAATTCGGGAGTGTGCTCCAAATTAGATGGGCGGATAAGGTTAGCATTAGATGGTGAATGGCAGGGTGGTCACATGCCACCCCCGCCGAATAATTCGATACGGTTTGAACTCCCCGTCGTTAAAGACTTGAACCAGGAGTTACAGGTTCCATAACCCGCCACCTAACCGTCGCATTAAATATCAACTTCCCGCATGTGATCATCGTTCTTCGCACCAACGGTTTAGTTTTTAACATTGTGGTTAACATGTGGTCGTGGTTCCAGGCGGATGGACATGTGGTTGTGGTTCTGGGCAGATGGACATGTGGTAGGGGGGCTGGCCTCCCAAGCCCTCAACGCATTGTTTATTAAACTTCAAATATTACCGATAGCCTATAGGGTTAAGTAACACCCCACAGGCGGAACAAAAAAACATCTTGAACGCAGAGAGAAGGTTGTGGTTTCGACCCCCATCAACTCCACAAAATTTTTCTCAAGCCTTGTGAGGACACGTGGTAGCCTGCGGGCTTGCCACGTGTCACTCAATCATTCATCGAACCAATAACACATCCAACGGCTTAGATTAATCACCATACCTTAAACATCTAATGAACCACCATGTGCCACCACACTGGATCTGAAGAAAATGGAATATTCCCAGAATATTCTGTTGACTGTACCTGCAAGCTGACTGGGCATCCAGTCACCAAATTTTTGTTGTTTGGGAAAACTAACAGAACGCGATATCTTCCTCATACGACATCAGTTTTTCGAACTGTTCACAGCGCCGAAACTGCAACGACGAGACCTTTTCGGTCACTCAGGTTCGGACCTGTTTCGAGCACTTTCATTTTTGTGCATATAACTTGATCTCCTAATCATTGAGATTTATCAATTGGCTAAAGAAGGTGTTCCTCTTTTTATCCTCATAATGTGCTATCATTTCCTCCGTAAAAATTGACCAAGTGACAATTTTTTTACAGGAGCAAAGCCATCGATACCATACAAATGTATTTTGTTCTAAATGGAAAGTTGCAATGCGTACCTTTTGTGTGTTTTAAACATTATTGAGATCAAAATAATGCTCCATCTGTAGTATCCATGTTACGGGATCCTTGCCATCAAACTTCCTCATATCCATCTTTGGAATATGGTGGTTATTCCATCGAACATTAGAGTTCATGAAATCAAGATTAACATTTATTTTTTTCTCATCATGAGTTTCCTCTACTATCTTTTCTCCATTAGAAAACATTCCTTGTATCAACTTTTTCAAACCTTCCATGTCTGCTTTTAGATCATTCTTCATGTTTTCCATGTTGTCTTTCATTTCATCCATCTTAGCTTCCATGCCATCCATCTTAGCTTCCACGCCTTTCTTCAAACCATCCATATTATTCTTCAAACCATCCATCTTCGCTTCCATGCCTTTCTTCAAAACTTCCATTTCATTTTTTGTTGCTCTTTGCGAGAGTGAAATTTGGTGCACTTGCTCTTGTAATTTTGATAGATCATGTTGAAATTCTTCATTTGCATGAGTCATAATAGAGTATTTTGAGGGTTTAATGGGTGTTTAATTCTTTTTAGGGGGGAATTTAAGAACCCAATACTTATATCTATGCTCAATAGGCCCTTGGAATCACTTAAAATTGATTTTTCAAACAAGACTTATGCAATTTCAAAAAAATACACACTTTTTCTTGCTTTTGAGGAGCTCGATATTGAAACTGAATTATCTATGTTATTTCAATCTTCAATATTTGAAATTCGGCCCTGTAGTAGCCATCTGAATATTCTTTCAAATGCCATAGGTCTTACTTGATTTGGATTCTTAAAGTCAAAGTTAGTCTCAATCTCCCACAATGACCTAATTTTGGACTAGTTCAGTGGAGCGAACTTGTACGACGTGCCACGTGTCATTGTTTCCTCCTTAGGATATGAAATTAATATACAAGAAACTACAGTCCATGTACTTGCGGCCAATTTTTACAGAATTCCAATCTGATGCTCAGAGAGAGAGTTATGACGATTTTCCCAAGGTCACCTATTTGAGATGAAATTCGGGAGCCTAAACAAATCCTAACTTCCACAGATCATATCTCTAAAAATATTGCGAACCAAGATCTCAAATTTTTACAGGAAGTGCTTCAGGATTTTGGCTTCTCTCTATAAAAATTTCAGCTTCTTAAATTCGTAGAAAAAACATTATAGCAAAAATGCCATGATGACTTGTTTAGGTGAAATTCAGGAGTCTAACAAAACCCTAACTTCCACATATCATATCACCAAAAATATTGCGAACAAAGATTTGAAATTTTTACAAGACGTTCCTCAGGATTTTTCTTCACTCTGTAAAAATTTCATCTTTTGAACCTTTGTAGAAAAAAAGTTATAGTGGAAATTCCATGATGACCTATTTGGAGCAGTGAAACCCTAGAATCCAAAGCTCTGATACCAAATGTTATGAAACCAACTCCAAAAATATAATAAAAGAGAGATCAATGCCTTAGAAATCAACCACTTCAAGGGGGAAACCTCCAATACATTACATAAATGAACAATTATTGTCTGATACAAATGACAAAACCTCCTTCTATATATAGGGGTCCATGAGGTCACAATATAATCCTAGCTGACCTAACAATAATAATGTAAGGGAACAATAATAAAAATATGGGGGTTACAGGGGTACAAAAATAACAATAAGGGGCTACACTAATAACAATAATGGATTACACTAGTAATATGGGGACCTAACAAAATGAACCACCCTACCTAAAAGGGGGTAATCAAGCACATCATGCTCTTGTTCTTTAAGCCCCGAGCAGTTAATTAAAGAAAAATCATAAAAATCAAAAGGCATATAAATAAGGGTGGAAAATTCAAGGATGGGGCACCTCATGTACCATGATTTCTTCCTCCTGCACATTATATACCCAGGTGTGGGCTCCCCCTTATTTAGCTGCCCTTGTGCCCCAATATGTGGCCCAGGATTTCCCCTCTCATTCCCTACTCCATTTCACTTTGTTGCCAAATTCCACCACCATTTGTGGGATGTACCTTGGACATACTATCCCCTCTAAGGGTAGGAACCACTTAATAAGGTACCTGGATAACCCCCTTTGGAGCTTGGATACATTAGTACATGCCAAAGCCCACTACAGAAGGGCATGCCATTATGAAGTGCCCACTTTGTTGTCTATGGTTTGTAAGCTCTTTTACACTATTACTCTAATGACTTGTTGTACTGGTGTGAAAATTCCTAGATCTGAAAATCTAAGGAATCCTACTACATCCACTGAGTGTAATTCTCCTATTAAGTAAATTACATTTACATAATTAATTCATATCTAAATTATTGAAGTAACTACTGAAGAAAACTATGCTGAATAAATATGATTCAAAAACAAGGAAATTGAGCAAGAAATCAATCACACATAGGGTACAATTATTTTTGGACACAAGTCCCAGGAAAAACCCAATGCGGGAAAATTGGGGCAACAGATCTGAGGATTTGTATTATTAAGTAGTAGCAAATCTTGAATACATCTCTGAATACCTCAAGGGTTATTCAGTTATAGAGAGAAACATTGGCAGAAAGAAATTGTGAGTTTTACCTCATACAATCACTGGAAAAGCTACCTCTGCGCAGTGACTGCGTAGGCCCTGCGTCACCTCCCCTAGGCACTATGTCACCCCAGCAACAGATCAATATGACTCTTGGAATCACAAATCTGGGCCTCCCTGTCTCACACCCCATCTTTGGCTTCTGGATCTGACAATTGAATCTCGAACACCCTCTGAACCTCTGTGTCACCCTGATTGGCTCTACGCTGGCTCTATTGGACGTCTTCATGCCTCTCTCTACTGATGATTCTCTGACTAAGAAAATCTTTCTCTCTGGAAGCTACTCTACCCCTCACTACAATCACTTAGATCCGATCTTCGTTTAAGCACTACTCCGTCAGAAGAATTCGATCTCAAGGTTCATTCCGCATGTCTTTCCAAATGACCCTCAAGCCTTCCTTTATAGTCTTCTCGTTGAGAAATCAACGGTCGAGGTTAGATCTCTAATCAATGGCTAAGATTATAACATGAATTGATCTTCGCCTTTTCCAAATTTTTCTCACTATCTTTTATTAATATCCTTTAATTATTTAATTTTTCTAAGTTTAGACTTAGGGTCTCCATTAAAATAATTAATTATTTAAATAAAACATTAACCTAGTGGTATTTTCACAAGTGGTTTCTGGGTTCTTTGGAATACCTGTGTCTAGGCCTCTCCACCAAATTTGGGGCTTATAGAACTTTCCAATGCTACAAAAATTAAAACTCCCTCTTAGCGAGGAAGGTTCTCTAACAATATGCATGTTGCATACTGCTTCGTCCCTGAAGCATCCTCCTCACTACTGAAGTCCATCAACCACTGCGATGCTACTACTAATGTATTTCTACCCATGAAACTTTCACTGCCATTGTTGTATCCATACTACAACTCCCTCTCAAGTGCTACATCTAATATGCTGCTAGTATTGCCACTGCTAACACTGCATCTGCATTTAAACTTAACTGTTGAGAGAAACAATTGAACTCAACCAGAACTGGACAAGTGTTTAGTGGATGCACCTCGGTGTTGAAGACTCTAACTGCTGGTAACTATTGCATTGTTCCTCTGATACATTGCGTTGTTGCTGCTTTTCAATACGTATTAATGCACTGCACTTCAGTGTACTATGCTACTACTGCTACGTTGCTATTGCTTTAGAAATGAGCGCTACTACCCACTACACTATCGTCTCCATCACTCCTTAGCTCTCAATGAAACTCCTCCATCCTGCTACTACTGATATGGGCTCTCGTAGCAAGGTAATGATCCATGAGGTGGGCTCCTCAAGGATCCTGCCTAATTGAAGTTCAAGGTGAACTACATCCTTATGCCACCCCACTTCTTACCAGGAGAAGCATCGACACTCATAGAAAACTCATCATGTTATATCTTTGTGGTTGCATTTGTAGGATCATGCTTCTCATCTTTGTCCATTTTCTTCAAAGGACACTTTGATGCAAAGTGGCCCATCTCACCACATCTAAATCATTTCACCCTCGATACATCTATCTTCTGTCTATGTTGCCCTTGTTTCCCTTTTGATGTGAGGACTACATTCTCCTCCTCTTCCAAAGTATTTGATCTGCTACTGTTGTTTCCGTCAAGCTTGCACTTGACTATATCTCTCCTCATCTCTTTCTCCTAAAGTGCTGCCCACATCTTCTCCCAACTAGGAAGCATAGCCCTGCCCAACATACTTTGTATAAAAAGTTTCCACTCCTTCGTGACTGCATTAAGGGCCAACCTCACCATAGTTTTTGCAGTTGGGGTGGATCCCACAGTTGCTAACTGGTCTCGAGTCTCCTAAATCCTCGTAAGGAACGAAGCAATGCGCTCCCCCTTCTGCATCTAGATCATGGAGAGCTTATGCTCCAAGTACATCTACCACTGATTGGAAGATCCTTTGTACAACAAAGACAAAGCTACCCACATTTCTGTGGCGTTGTTCTTTCCAGCTAAATGTGAGACTATGTGATCCTTGACACCATCAAGGATTAGCCTCTTGTACGTTTCCATATCGGTCTTATAATTATTAAGCTGATCTATATCTGTAAGGACAAAAATCACATCTGCCACGAACATCTTGAGATCTAATTCATCTAGAAGGAACTGAATTCTTTCCTTCCAAATTACATAATTGGAAGAACCCTCCAACCGGTCCTGATCTTGAAGACCATGAGCTGCCATCTCAGTCGAACATTTTCAAACTTCTTCCTCTTTCTCCTTCTCTAGGGAGCCTAGGCACGCTTATGCACTCCTTCAGGAGCTCATGGATCTGTTGCTCTGATTTGCTGCTCATATCCTGGAGAAATTTTGAACTCCTCAACTAGGAAATCACTGAGAAATTATTCCTTGCTATGTGCTTTTTATTTCTTATGACGCTTCTCTTCCCGACAAACACCTGTAGAAAAATTGCATCCCTCTCACTCTGCATGAAGGTTTTGTGCAGCTCCCTCTGACTCGGAAAAATATCTAACCAGAAGTCCTACCTCTCCGTTAACTTACTCAGAGAGAGAAAACCTTAAGATTTCAACCCTCTTGGCTAGATCTACGCAGTCCCTCTAAGGATTCGATCTGTTGCTGCTGCAACAATTCGGTCTTCACTTCATATTCAAATCTTCTCTTCTTGTTCCACATCAAATGCTCTGATACCATGTGAAAATTCCTAGATCTAAAAATCTAAGGAACCCTACTACATCAACTGAGTGTACTTCTCCTATTAAGTAAATTACATTTACATAATTAATTCATATATGAATTATTTAAGTAACTATTGAAGCAACCTACACTGAATGAATATGATTCTGAAACAAGGAAACTGAGCAAGAAATCAATCACACATATGACACAATTATTCTTGGACACAAGTCCTCGGAAAAACCCAATGTGGGATTTGAGGGTTTGTATTATTGATCAGTACGAAATCCTGAATATATCTCTGAATACCTCAAGGGTTAATCAATTATAGAGAGAAATACTAGCATAAATAAATTGTGAGTTGTACCTCACACAATAACTGGAAAATCCGGTTGATCTGGTCACTGGAAAAGATGCTTCTAGAGGTCTCTACACAGTGACTGCATAGGCCATGTGTCAGCTCCTGTATGCACTACGTCACCCTAGTAACAAATCGATCCAACTCCTGGAATCACAGATTTGGGCCTCTCGGTCTCACACCCCGACTTCTAACTTCTAGATCTGATCCGACAACTAAATCTCAGACACCCTCTAAACCTCTGCACAACCTCTGCGTCACCTTGACTGGCTCGCCTGACATCTTATCGCTTCTCTCTGTTGATGATTCTCAGGTTGAGAAAATCTTTCTCTAGAAGCTACTCTTCCCCTCACTGCACTGAATCAATAGATCTTATCTTCGTATGAGCATTTCTTCGTCAGAAGAATTCGATCTCAATATTCACTCCGTGTGTCTTTCCAAATGACCCTCAAGCCTTCCTTTATAGTCTTCTCTTCGAGAAATCACTGGCCAAGATTAGATCTCTAATCAACATTTGAGATTATAACATGACTTGATCACTGCCTTTTCTAGATTATTCTCACTCTTTTTTATTTATGTCCTTTAATTATTTAATTTCCCTAAGTTTAGACTTAGGATCTCCATTAAAATAATTAATTACTTTAATAAAACATTAACCAAGTGAAATTTTCACAAATGGTTTTTGGGTTCTTTGGAATGCCTATGTCTAAGACTCTCCACCAAATTTTGGGCTTAGATCACTTTCTGATGCTACAAAAATCAGCAACTGGAAGGCTAGGGGACACATTGGATCTTATGCAAGACTGCAAATGGTGTCCATTTTGATTTATTCTCCCTATATGGGGTCCTAACCACCTAGAGGGCTACATTGTCACATGTAGGGTGAGTGTAAAAAGCCATGGCCCTCCACATGAATAGACAACACTCCATAGAACCCCACCGATGTCTAGAGATTACTAGAGATCCACCTTTGGGATGAGGAAGATGCACTTGGTACACATATCAGAGAAGGTGCAGAGCCAAGACATCGGTGAGTTATGGCATAGAAGATTGGGCCATCTATACCATGGCGCTTTGAAGATCATGCAACAAAGTTCTATAGGACTTCCCACGAGTGCACTTGAGCAGTGAGATACATGCAAAGGGTGTACATTGGGTAAGTACACCAAATCCACCTTTCATGATAAGGACAGTCGAGCAGAGGCGATCCTTGAGAGAGTTCACTTAGATGTGAGTGGATTGTTCTCGACAACCTCCACAACAAAAAATAGGTATTATGTTTTGTAGATGATTTGTCACACAATTGTTGGATATTATTCATGTAGAAGAAATATCATACATTCTCAAACATTTGTGAGTTCAACACACTTGTCAAGAAATATACAGGGAAGAAGGCGAAGGCTCTCATGAGCGAAAATGGTGTATGATATGTCTCGAATGAATTCAAGAAATTCTGTGCTTCAGAAGGAATTCGTCAGGAATTTATAACACCTCTGTTAATTTTAGATAACCATGGTATGTTCTATGCATAATGTAGTTTACTTTTCAATGTTTCTCATAGGCCCAATTCAAATTAGCAATCACATAAACATGAAATTAAATTATGATAGAACATAATAATAGATCAATATAAGACAAGCCAAATATTATATTAGAAATTGTAATTCTTCTTGTCCAACGAATGTAGAGAGAAAATTTTGTTACACCAATCAATAGGATGACCTAACCAACAAAGACTTTTGTTGGTCAAACCAGCTCTTCCAAAATAAAAGATCAACCTTTCCTTAAGAGTCACACACACCTCAAAAACGACTCCCAAATAGTCAACGCAAGTCAACAGAAATTAGTCAACGCTGTGGTCAAAGTTAATGTCCTTCCTCGATTAATATGCCCTCCAAAAGTTGGAATTTATGTAGTCA
Organism: Pinus albicaulis; assembly: GCA_034641835.2. Lineage (NCBI taxonomy): Eukaryota > Viridiplantae > Streptophyta > Pinopsida > Pinales > Pinaceae > Pinus > Pinus albicaulis. The sequence continues at coordinate 1,077,755,517 of CM076575.1, read as the reverse complement.
AATCGAAGTCAAATCTCAAGGCTTGACCCAAAGTCAATGCTGGTTAAGTTTGTCCAGAAAGCCCTAAAAACAATCCGAATTTCTCCAGCTTCAAATTCACACGTGGGAGAGAGAGAATCCTCTTCTAAACTATACAAACCAATCAAATGATGACGAATGTGTGTGATGAGATTATGATGAAACAAGCATCATCTCTTTCCAATTTATATCCATCAATGAGGGTGTGTGACACATCTTTTAGGGCTTGTGAACCTACATTACAAATTTGGCCGACCTTGACAATTTGCACATGTGTGGAAAATAAATTCAAAATTTCTGTTCTGCTCATCCAAACAAGATGATCTTTACATGAATCTTGCACCTCTCCGAAAGAGGAATCCAGAAAAACTATCATCTTCATCATATGAGCAATGAAAAATGGAGTTTGGACCTAGTTTCCCAAAACTAACACTCCCCCTAAACTATGGAGAACTCCATATGTCCACCTGTGTCATCCTGTCATACAGTACCATAGTGTAATATCATATATCATCCTGAAATCATGTGTCATCCTTCTATAACATGCTTTGCTGGCTCTCAGGGCAAACGCACGAGAGTGAGTCACAAAGAAATCACACCTTGCTAACCCGAATTCAGCTTAGATGTTAAAAACCTCAATTAGACTCAAGAGAATCACATACTAACCGAAATTCAGTTTTGAGGTAAGAACCTCAATAGACTTGATCCCAGATCAAGGTGTTAGACACATCCCATCCTAGAAATTGAGTGTATGAAAATCCCCGATGCGTCCATCGGTCATGCTATCGGTCTCTATACACATTTCCCACCTCATTGGCCAAATGAGAGGTACTTCCCATGACTCTGAACCTCCATGGGTAGGATGCATGCGAGGCATAGATAAAAGAGAGGGTGAACCAACTCAATATCACAATGATGGGGAAGAAGCACACCAACAGGGTTTGGCAAACCTCGGCCTATCATTTCTTATAACTCTAAGAAGCTATCCCCAAGCCCCCTAGAGATCATAGAGCTCACAATCTAACTAAGGCAGGACCCTAAAAATAAGTCATGTCCATGATACTAAGCTTCTCACGAAAGGTTAAGAATTTGACCTTCCCCAGGGGATTTGTGAGAATATCTGTGACCTTCTCGTCAGTCCCAATGTGATGGAGCCTTACGACGCCTCGATGTATGATGTCCTGAACAAAGTGGTACATGTTATCACTCTCCCTAACTTCCCAAGGATGACAATAGAATTGGAGAATGGTAATCACATACCAAACTTTAGGTCAGGTAGCTAACCCTACCTGGATCAGAGAGGGCTCTCTCTTTGTCACTTTTAGTAGTCAAATGAATGGGCGAGTATATAATGATTTTATGCTAGGTATGTAAGCTTAATAAATAGATTTTTTTTGATCTTTTGAATGTTGGATAGAAAAATTAGTGAGTGGTCTGTGTATAAGGTTTTTAGGTCTGAACTTCAAGGTGAACCTATAGAGAATATGTGAGGCAAGATAGGTAGTTTGAAATCATTTTAATAATTCATCGAGTATAGGATGAAATGGAGGAGAGTTTGAATGAGCACCAAAGTGAATTCATTTAGTTTAGAAGCAAATAAACATAATATGGTGAATCTTTTCTAAAACAGAGCATGCATAAACATGATTTATGCTCTCAAAATTACAAGATAAACATATATGAAGAAGAATACATGGCATTAAGCATGATATGATAAACATACATGAGAAAAACAGATGCTACAAATCATACCACAAGTATCCCAACACAATTCCTGCAAATTTGTCTCTAATTTCATTCCAAAAGTTGATTACAAGATCTCCCCTGCAATATGAGACTATCCAACCCAACAAAACACTAAAGGGAGTCTACTTATAGAAAATATAAACTATTACACATCATCAAGTCGAAATCCTATCCAAAATGGATCATAAATGCAAAAGATGAGTCATTTCCTAGTTTATAGGGAGGTTAGAAATCATTCCCTGAATTTTAGCTATAAACTAGGAGTGTTTGTCCCTTACATTAATTACATATTAAATCATGATAGGAAACCAAAAGCAACCAAATAAATATAATGCCAACTCATAGGAAAACATTTCCTTGAATTTGTGACCATTTCTAAGCTTGACAAGTGTCCTGAGGAATCCAATGTTGATTTGTGACAATTCTAATAGAAGATTTTAAAAACAATTTACAGAAGTGTAACAGAACTTTCGAGGCACTTTGAGAAGTCCAAATCCACTTATGAAAGAGTGGTCAACTAGCCCCATGTGTCTAGTTTCGAGAACATATGGAATTTTTCAAAATGGACCACGAGAAGGCCTTCAAAAATCCATTCTCCTAGGGTCACTCAAAAGCGTAACAAAGGGTCCAAAGAGCAGGTAGAAACATGAAAAGTGAGAGGTTTTTGAACTTTTTTTCCCAAATTACAACTTGTCATGCCATGAGGGTTCCTGATCTGTGATTTTATCATCAAAATAAATCCATCCATGTAAAGAAATCACCATTTGGATGCCTCCAAAATAAAAGTAACAAAATTCTGTTACCCTTTTGCAATGAGATATTTCAAGGATTCTACAAAAAATCATATAAAATACCAAAATTGATCAAAATTCGTCAAAATTGATTCTTTGGCACGTGTGAGAGATAGGCACGATAGTGGTTTTCCATGCGCCTTTGCAACTTTTTATCCCTTTTAGGCTTCTTCAAAAGCTTCTCCAAATGCTCATTAATTGTTGATAACCAAAACTCTCTGTCCTCATTGATCTCCATGGAAATAATCTCATCAAATGTCAACTCTTCAGATTGATGAATTGATTGTCTTTCTCGCTCCAACGTCCTTTTGAGGCCTCTTTTTCTTGGTATTCTTGTCTGTTTTTCAGACTCCATGACTTTTATTTGGTCAACAACAATAATATTCTTGCCTTTACCTCTGTTTGCCTCCATGTATGTTTTATACTTGCTTTGTAGGAGTTGATTCACTTGCAATTGAAAATTTTCCCGCTGAAGGAAAGAAATTTGGGATTGGCCAATGGAGAAGGCCTCTTTCAAATTTTCTATTTCTTTCTATTTCTCTTTGATGATTTATTCAATTGATCTAACCTCCACCTGCTCTGATACCTCAGCCTCCATTGGCGCTGACTCATTATGCTGATGTAAGAGAGGATGCTCCTCTATCTGACATTTTCAACAATGGTGCCAAATGTAAGAAAACTCTTAGCATACTTAGGCACAAATATTTATCTCTTCCTCCTCTCATGTGTGTGAGTAAATTCCACAACCCTAGAAGAGCCAATATTCACTGGTTGTGCTGATGATGTAATAGGCAAGACAAAAATCATTGTTGACAATCTCTCCAAGAAGTTTTCCCAGGTCATGTTTATGGAGGATAAGTGATGCAACACAAGGAGCTTGATTAGGCCATGATGAAAAATACTAGTATGATGATCTTCTCTTCTACTCTGAACCTTCTCAACCATCTTAATCAATCTCCTATACAAATAATGAGGCAAATAAAGTGTTTTGACTGAGATAAAATGCATCAAAAGCCCGATGTGATACCTATAAAACCTGGAGAATTTTCCTTTACATGTGAATTAATTCATTATGAACATCATCAGAAGAGCATACTTGTTTCTGAGGTGTCTGAAAGGAAAAATAAATTATGGCTCCTCTCTAGCATGAGGTTTGAGGAATTGGTTATAGTTTTCAATATCTAGGTCCATACCCTAAACCACTGCTCTTGATGAGAAGGGATACCTGTAGCTGAAGCAATTAAGTCAGATGATAAACTTATCTCCATTCCTACAAAAGTGATATTTCTCTTACTATATCTTGGTTCAAATAGGTTGGATAACTGAAGATGACACCCCCCTTCCATAAAACTTTCACAAAATGTCAAACACTGAGCTCTTTCAAAGCACCTTCTGGCCAATGGCGAAGCATTAATCTCGTGCATGGTGAATGGTTCAAGCCTGAGGTGGCGCCCTACCTTGAATATTTTCTTGTCACTTTCCATGGCGTTAGTCACTGGAATGATGAAACCCTAGGGTGTTAATGAAATGAGTGAATGCATGGAAATATGGAAAAAACAGAGTATAGGAAGGTGTGAGTTTGGTGGATGAAATGAAGGGCCTTGAAGTTGGGAAATATTCTAGAAAAAATTGAGTAGGTTATGTTGTGTGTTAGCTTCAAGTTGTAGGTGGAATGAGATAAAATGAATGTGAGGAAGGTGTCAAAATGTCTAAAACACAGGAAATTTCGAATTTTGACTATGGGAAAAACTAGTGTAAAATGTTTTTTAGGTAAAGAAGGTGAAACATGGGCTATGAAGTTAAGTAAATTTTTTGATAGAAATTCAGTGAGGAGTATGGCACCTTAGCTCCACAATGCAAGTGGAATGAGTGCAAATGCATGGATGTAAGATGGTAAAAAGCCTAAAACACAATAAACCCTAGGTTTTCATTGTGGAAAACAACATTAGAATTAGGGTTTGATTGTATTAGGCATGTTAGGAATGGCAGTGTAGATGATAGGAGTGTGGTGGTGAAGCATAGTATGTACGGTTTATGGTTTAAGTGATGGGGTTAGGGTTTTAGGTCAAAGGGATAGGTTAGGGTTAAAAAAAATAAAATAAAAATTATATGTATGACAATGAACATATGGAAACAACGTAAAGTGACATGAAATGCTTCAAATCCTTAGCATTCAACCAACACCAAAATTTAGGATGAAACCTTACCTTGTATGAAGGCCACACAAAATATTGGAGCACGAGCTTTGAATTTTTTGTAGGGTTTCGAGGTAAAAACACTGGAAAATTCCACCTTACAAAAGCATAACAACTGTGTACAAGAGTGTAACACAATGTTATAGGAGCGTAACAAGGGGACAAGAGCGTAACAAATGAGTGTGTAGCGCTCCAGAAACATAACATAGTGTTTCACAACATCCTCGGAAGGGTAACAACGTAGTCCAAGAGTGAAATATGATGCCCAGAAGCATAACACAAGTGACTTTGAAGGGTTGCAAGTGGGTTTTAATGGGATTTTAAGGTTTTGATTTGGAGTTTAGAAAGTATGGAGGGTAAGTGAAGTGAAGAGTTGCTCCTCATACACATGAAAGGGTAAATAATTAATAAAATGAAGTTTTCTTTTCCCTTTATAAACTTTGATGACCCTTTACCTTTTCGCTTGACACTTACAATGAATTTTGAACCTTTTTTTCACTTAGAAATGGCTTTTCCACTTGACAATGACCTTTTGCTCTTGACAATGACCTTTTGTTCTTTTAAATGAGATAAGAGGACATAACATATCTCTTTCATTCTTTGACATTTGAGGTGATTTTATGAACATGTTAATGAGATAATAAGATAATCTTCTCCCTTTTAATGAGACAATAAGAGTTTTTTTTTTAAACCTTTGAACTTTCACATTTGGAAATGACCATTTTCAAAACAATATGAGGTGTTTTTGAAGATTGGAAATGAATCCCTTTTCATTTGACTGGGACAGTTCTCTACTCTGCCATTGCGTAAGGCTGCGTGGGTCTGGCTGATGGACTGTGTAACCCTTCCTCTGCCTTGATCTGCCTCTCTAGAAATCAAGTTCAGCCCTGCCGTCTTAGAAACAGTGATCTCTAGCTGATTCTAGACTATCCCTCAGAATCACTACGCAGCCCTTACGTGGGCCCGCATTAGCCCCTCTAGGGACTGTGTCACCTCTCCCAATGGTTGCATTTCTTCCTCTGCATCTCTGCTACCCTTGCTTTGCAATGTACTCTTGGTCCTCTGACCAATTACTGCATCTTCCCCTCACTGATTCTCTCAATCGCTCAGATCTAATCTTCATTTGGGCAGTACTCCGTCAAAAGAATTTGATCTCTTAGACTCACTGTGTGTGTTCTCCAACTAACCCCAAGCCTTCCTTTAATAATTTTCCAGTTGACGAATGAACGTCCGTTATCTAATCTCTAATCGATAGATAATATTAGAAAATACTAGATCCTCGTCACTTAGAATATTCTCACCCACATGTTAAATTAATTCAATTTAATTATTTAATTTCCCTAAGTTTAGACTTAGGGTCCCCATTAAAATAATTAATTATTTGAATAACTTAAGCTCTGGGTGGAATTTGTCCAAATGATTTCTGGGTCTTGGAGATATAATGTGTTATAGCCCCTCCACAAAGTTTCAAAGCTAGAACACATCTAATGCTACCAAAAAATCAACACTACAGACCTCAAAAAAGTGTTGTTTAGGGGGTCAAAACATATCTCAAAGTTTAGCACCCAAAAAACTGCTAAAAATAGTAAATGATGCTATAATCAAGAAAACTGATGAAACCGACTGGAGGTATAGGTGGAATAAGTGGGTGGCCACCAATATCCACTTGGATCAATCCTACCCCCTTAGGAATCAATGGTCTCCATTGTGTGCTGAGCCTCCATCAGGTGAGGAAATCTTTGTTGAACCTGGTCCTTGGTGAACCACTTACCCTGGTGAAGGAGTTGGTTTGCTTTGAAAAATCGATGTAGCTAACTCCTCTGATGGTGAGTGTGCTTGATTTGTGTGTCCATGATCTTGTTAGTTGTGGCTTGTTTGATGCACCTTGGGTTGATCTATGATGGTGTCAACTGCTCAACAATGTCTAATGTTTCCAACAGTGGGGCAAAGTATGGTCATAGTCGGTCCACATTAATTATTGGGTGCAAGCCAAGGAATGGTGGAATTTTAAGCTTGAAGGAATTGTCCCAAAGCCTTGGTGATGGTGTATGACCCATATTGGAGCGGGAAAAGCTTACAATAGGGCCCAAAAAGGCGCTCCTTCTACAAATGTAACCAAACTTTTTCGCCCACCTAGAACTTGTGCGACACTCGATGTTGATCATGACGTTGCTTGTACTTAGCATTGGCTTTGTCTAATATGTCATGAACCTATTGGCTAGTGTGCTTAATGCACTCAATTAATTTGTTATATTTGTTAGCTTCAAACTAGATATGAGCTGGATCTGCCTGAGTAGTAGCAAATGGTATGGCCACATCAATGGGATAGAGTGGTTGGAATGCCAAACATACCTAAAATGGATTGTGGCCAGTTGAGCTATGGATAGATCTGTTGTAGCAGTGTTGGACATAGGTGAGGATTTCATCCCATATGTGTGGATTCTTCAAGTTTTACATGCATAGAATGTTCATGATCATCCTACCGATGACCTCCGTTTTGACCATCAGTTTGGGGGTGGAATTCTATGGACTTAGTGTTCTTGGTATCCAACATCGACCAGAGTCTTGACCATAATGTACTCAAGAACCTATTGACCTGATATGAGATAATGGACTGTGGGATCCTAAAGTGTACCCACACTCGTTCAAAGAAGAGCATATCGGTAGCTTCTATTGTGATACTCTTCTTGCAGGCAGTCGGATTGGTCATCTTAGAGAACCTATTGATGGCTACGAAAACGAAATCATTTTCAGGCTTAGTAGAAGTTAGGCCCGACATGTAATCCATGAAGATGGATTCCCAAGGTCAACTAGGAGTAGGCAGAGTAGTATATAGGCCTTGCTTCTTGATTGTTGGTTTGGAAATGGCAAAGGTAGTGCATGACATGGTGTACTTCCCAACATCATGTTGAAGTTTCAACTAATAAAAATACTTTTGCAGCACTACCACTATTTTCTCTACTCTAAAATTTCTAGAAACCCAATTATAGTGTGCCTCCCAAATAATCTTGGTACACTCACTTAAAGGAACACAAAGGTGTCTCAGGTGGCATAACAGGGTGCCCTGGAGGTGAAAATATGGAACTTGCTTGCCTTTCAGGAGTATCTGGTATGTGTTTTTGAATTCTAGATCACTCTTATAAAGATGCAACCACCCTGAAGTCTCGTGTATGCAAGAGTCGAGCACCATGACCGTCGGTCGAGTCATGAGGTAGTCTGCAACATATTTGGTGTTTCCCTTCTTGTACTTAATGTTCAAATGGAACTGTTTCATTTCTGTTGACTATTTTTTATGGCGATCATTTTGCAACTTCCCTTATGTCTGTATGAACTGCAGGGGTCGGTGATATGTGTGGATGACAATTTCCTTCCCCAAAATGTAATGCTTCCATTGTCGGTAGGCCTACACAATTGAATACATCTCTTTGACATAGGTGGGATAATTTCAAACTGTGTCTGAAAGTGTCTCATTGTGATATGCCACTTGATGCCCCTGTTGAGTAAGACTGCGCCAATAACATAAGCAGAGGCATATGTCTCAATATCAAATGGTTGTTGCAGGTTTAATGTGAGAACCAATGCATAGCAAAGGCGATGCTTCAACTCGAAAAACTCCTTTTGTTGGGATTCAAACCAAAATAAATTTGTTTTCACTCTGCCCTTGGTGACTTGACTTAAAGGCCAAGTGATATGAGAAAAACCCAACACGAACCTGTGGTAGAAATTGGAAATACCCATAAATTTGCAAAGCTCTATTAGAGTAGTTGGGGCTAGCCAATCCTGAATAACTTGTATCTTAGTTGGGTCAACATGCACACCCTGCTCATCAATGATGTACCCCAGATATTGAACCTAGGTTATGCCAAAAGTGCATTTCTCCAAATTGGCACACAACTTGTGTTGTCCCAGGGTTTGGAGGACCTGCCGAATATGGTGTAGGTGCTCTTCCCAACTCTGGCTAAAGATCAAGATGTCATCCAAATACACTACCATGAATGATTTGGTTAAGGGCCACAATATGTCGTCCATCAACCTCATGAAGGTTTTTGGGGCATTCATCAACCCGAAAAGCATGGCCAACCATTCGAAAAGGCCCTCCTTGGATTTGAAGGAAATTTTTCACACATTAGAGGGCTTGATTGGCACTTGGTGATAACCAGAATTCAAATCAATATCGCTGAAAATTCCCCCCCCCTTGAGTTGGTCCAAGAGGTCATCAATTCGTGGGATTGGATACCTATACATGATGGTGATCTTATTCAGCACTCGATAGTCAATACAAAGTATCTAGGTGTCATCTTTCTTCATTACCAACATGATCGGGCTCCCACAGGGTGATGAACTTGGCCTGATGTGCCCTTTCTGCAACAATTCCTGAATCTTCCTTTTAATTTCGTCATTCTCCATAATGGAGCGTTGGTAGAACAGACCGATGGGTAGCGACATGGTTGGGGTCAGGTCAATGGAGTGCTTGACTTGATAGTGTAGGGGTACTCCTATGGGTGAGGTGAAGATGTCCCTGTATTCCTCCCTGACCATGTCCATATGCTGCTTCCATGTGGAGGAGCCATATTTGGAGGCTATGGATGTGGCCACAATCTTCTTCTTTCCATGAGGGTGAATCATAAGGAAGAAAAATTTCCCAGCCTGGGAAATGATTTTACTGCATTTCTTTGTAGAGATCAAAGAAATGGTGGTAGGCGGTGCTACCTCCCATATCATGTATAACTTATTTCCCAAAGAAATAATAACAGTGTGAGGCCTAGATTCATACACAACATGACACTTCCACAAGTATGGTTGGCGTAATAATAAATCACAAACTTCAAGAGGAGCAACATCACATAATACCTCATATGTGAAGGGCTTGATGTTGTAGGGAAGGCGACACTGCTGGCTGATGCAGAGATCTCGTCCTTAGTGAAGCCACCCGATGGTGTAAGGTTGCGGGTGTGGTGTGGTCGACATGCCCAACCGCTTCACGACCTCTACTGATATGACATTATTTTGGCTTCCACTATCAACAATGAACTACAATGGAGAACCCTTCACCCACATCTATGAGTGGAAGATCCGCTCCCCCTCCTCTGGATCTTTGGGCCCAATATTCTGGATCTTAGTGGTGGCAACAGTGACACTAGGCTCCACATCATTAATTTTCTTCCCTTTTTCATTCCCCTTATCAGGTTCTGACTCCAAGTCGGAACATGCACCTAATTCGGAAGCCTTTAGCTCATCCACTAGTGATTGCTTGGCTCGACACTCACTTGTGTTGTGAGTGGGGCTCTTATGGAACTCACACCATTTTCATGTGTCCTTATTTGTCTTCATGGTTTTTTTCTTTGCTTGCGAATTTTATGGGTTGTATTAGGTCACCCCGCCTTGGCTTTGTCCTTTGTTCTATGGTTTGGGGGTGCCTTTCCCTTGTTTCATATTTGCGGATCCAAATTCTCGCTTATTCTGCTTAAATTTTTTCTCATTCTTGGTTACATAGCGGTATGATGCACCAAGAGAGGAGATGTCTAGGAACTCCCTTTCCTCATGAATACATTTATGCAAGCAACCGAGGTACTTAAGCACCAAATTTTTTTCTTAATCTTTGATACCTTACTTTGTGTGCAGGGTATGGAAAATATTTTTCAGCTCATGCACATATTGATCCCTTTGTTGTCACAACATCATCCAATGTATGTACTTATCCTCATAGCTCCCCACGAGGTAGTATTGTTCCTTTATGGTGTCTCGAAAAGAATTCCAAGTGGGTGTGGCGGAAATCAGTGAGGGTTCTCTCTCATCCCTCTGTTCACAATATGTTTCCCACTAGTCCTTGACATGGAGGGTAGCTTTAAGGAGTGCAAAAGTAATGTTTTCACGATTGGAAAATTCATCAACCGAAAAATATCCTTCTAACAGATTTAACCATCTATATACGAAATTTTCATCTATCTTGCCTTCAAATATGAGAATTTAAAAGTTGAATTATACCTTAAAGGGAGTGGGATTCATGCAACTTCTCTATATATTTGTACCTTCGAAGTAATTGAAATCGATAGATTGCCTTTCCTTTATGCCCGCTTAGAAGCAAGCACGTGATACGCTGAAGAGAGGATGTCTCCTTTCCCCAAAGCCAAATAAAAGAGTAGCATGGGTAACGGGGTCAAGGGAACTCCATATTAGCTTGGCTTAACCTACAGAGTGGTTGTTGGATGAAGATGCATCGCCTGTGGATAGTCGTTGAAGGATCTGGGAAAATTTATCCATAATCGTCTTCCTCTGTTGCTCGAGGGCTTCCTCGAGTAATATTTTGAAAGGATATCCTACTCCCTCATATTTATTTTCTTCCCCCATGGGAGGTTGTCCGGGTTTGCGAGGCTAGTCTTGCAAAGATTCAACTAGTTCGAGTCCTAACTCCTTATACCTTGACCTCATTAGGGACATGAAAAGAAAAACAAAGAAAGAGCAAACCATTCTTATACCACTGATCCTAAATTATGGAGGAACAAAACATAATACAGATATAAACATAAACAGAGATATGCAACATAAATAAATCTTCATTACTATCGAAAAACATAAAGAAGGTTAAAATCAGAATGGAAATAAACTAGCTTGGGTGACGGTAGCTTATCTTTGAGAATAGATGTGGAATCTATATGCCTATGAACTCTTTTACAATGAGGCTAAAGGGCCTTTTTATTATTGAACAACAAAGGAAAACCCTAAACAACCAAAACCCTAACCCCATGTGATGGAACACCAAGGGTTTTTGGGCCCCGTTGGGGTTAGTAAGGTAGCAAACTTCCTGGGGTTGTAACTTGGTCATATGATCTCTGTTTGGCGTGTACAATACCTTGTTCGAAATATATCTCTGAGTACTATAGGATTTTCCATAAGCCCTTTCATATGGCTATGGGCATGTTGCAGACCTAAAAAAACGTCGTTTATGGGGTCAAAATAACTCTGGAAGTTCAGGACCCGAAAAACTACTATAAATAGTTAATGCTGGTATAATCAAGGAAACTGATGAAACCGACTAGAGGTATAGGTGGAATAGGCGAGTGGCCACTAATATCCACCTAGATCAAGTGTCTATGAAAGAAAAAAGATGGTTTTTCAAGCCACATGATTTGGGTATGAGACTTATTGCACAAAAAGAGCCCTTTTGCTATCTAGACACACTTATAGCTAATGTACTTGGGAAGAAAAAAATCATTCTTTACTAAAATTTCCTTTGATTTTAGGATTCCTATGGACAAAATAGACTATTTATGATTATCTAATTTGATACCATTGCCATTTGATACATGTGATCCATAGCCATAAAGGAAATGGTATAGACTTTTCACATGAACTTAGATTCTAAACATCATAAATATTTTTCAAGTTTTTATTACATAGGGCACATCTTGAAGGGTTAGAGATTCCTCATCTTTGTAAGTTGTCCATTTTCAGCAATTTTTTATGCACTAAGTCCCAAATGAAAGTGTTAATTTTTGGGAGACCATCTATCTTCCAATTTTTCATCCAAAGGGTGGACGTTGGGGGTAGTGGAGAGAGGCTTAGTAGGTAATCATATAATTTCTTCACTTAGTATTTTATGGGATCTAGCTTCTACAATATTTGGTGTGGAAGTGACTAGGAGAACAACCATTAAGGGCTACTTGAAGTTGTGCAGAGTCTGGGAAGAGATTAGGAGGGATATGACCAAAAGACCACTCCATCCATCTACTTGAACGTAACCATAGTGCCAAGTCAAAGTGGATTTTTTGTTTGTTTGTTGTTGAAGCTAATAATTTTCTGGAAATCAACTAGATGTGAGAAAGGGGGGTGTCCCACAATATCATCAATGCAAAAGTTTATCTCTTTTCCATTTCTTAGAATCCAGGTCAACTTGGATTTTAATAGAGGGGAAGAGAATTTAAGGTGTTTCCATATTTGGGAGCCTATCTAATCTTCTCTCTCCAAGTCTAAGCATCATTGTCACTATCCCTTAAAGTATGTTTTTATGGATCACTTTCTTCCACCAAGAATAATTACTTATGATGAGTCTCCAAAGAATATTGGCCCCTAAAGTTGTGTTCATTAGGAAGGGGTTATATTCCTAAATCCCCATGGAATTTTAGGGCCCTTGAAATGGATAATTTGACTAGGTGTTTTTTTTTTTAAAATAATCCCCCCCCCGCACACACCCATCCCTCCTACCTCAACAAAGAAACTTTCTCATTTCTTGGGTTGTCTAGTTTTTTCAATACCCATGAGGGCTGGAAGGGCAGTGAATTCGAATATTGGAAGTGCTAAGACCACAAATTTAAGAAGAGTTAGTCTATATATTGGATATAACCATTGGGAAACCCACCGAACAAAATTTTCCTTGATTTTGTTGATGATTCCCTACCATATGGATGATGAAGCTAAGTGGAGATAGATTGACATTCTTAGATATTTAAATGGCTTCCAACCATCCACCAAGGAGAAGGCAAGGGTTCTTGAAACAAGGTGAATGATATGGTCGCTAGTATTCCACTATTTGTGATATGGTTGTCCACTATTTGCTTGTTTGCTAAGAAACCCCCTTTATTTTTCAATGTGATCTTAGGAAGAAAAGATTTCAATATATTGCATTATTTTGTTATAATTTTATAGGAAATATTGCATAATGAGATTGGTCTAAATCTAAAAAAGGAGGAGGGATTATATTCCTTTGGGATGAGGGCGAAAAAATAAGAGTTTGTGGCTTCCCCTATTCCAAAGGAGCTTTGAACATATCGCGACATTGAGGTTGCTCTTATTATATGATATCAATTACAGTAAAAGAAAGAAGTGAAGCCATCTAATCTAGGAGATTTATCAAGTTCCATCTCCCAAACTTCTTGTTTGACTTTTCTTCCTTTATATTATGGGTAAAGAGTTCATTTTTCTTCTAGAAATATTAAACTAAGTATGTGTTCCAACAATTTCATTGTCTATGCATGTGTGGCTCCTTGTTTTTTGATGTAGAGGTCTTCGAAGTGTTCAAATGCCATATTTTTTTCGTCTCAAAATATTGAATGACCATCCCATTAGAATTCCTCTTATATTATATGTTGTTTCACCATTGGTAAGCCCTTTCCTATTTGTGAAAGAAACCTAGATTTGAGTCTCTAAGTTGCCTCTTTCTTTTATTACCTTCTAGAGTATTTGGTGTTGGAGAATGCAATAGGGCTGCTATTAATTCAATTTCTCCTTAATCTTAACAATTTATTATGAACTTTGTTTATCTTCTTATGTGTCTTTATTAGATATTTTTCATCAAACAATTATCTAGAGCAAAACAATAAAGAAAACAAACACAAAAATTAGGCTCTAAGCCAGGGAAAAACACCTCTAAGGGGAAAACCTTGAAAAAATTTCTCTTGTTATAGAATCTGCTTCAAATGAGACACCAAGACCCAAAACCTAGACCAAATCCTCTTCGAAGTACCAAGTCAGCCCTCCAAGAAACCCTTCCAATTAGGTTAGATCAATAAGGTTCAATCCTGCTTCAACTAGCTTCCAGATTCAACTTAGACACCCAGCTTCGACCCTGCAGTTTCCACCTCCAACTTCGACCTTGTAATTACTACAAAAACCATAATTATAGCACAAAAAAATTCTTCAGGGTTTCGTCTTTGAGCAGGACAATCAACTAGGTCAAATCAGAATATGTGACCTTCCAACAACTTGCTACTGTAACACAATCTCCTACAATTTAGACCTGCAGTTTTGACCTTCCTTGAATATGAAAAAACCCTAATTATTTGCATGTGTGAGATAAATAGAGCCCAAAAACAAATCTCCAAGAATTTCTCTTGCTTTATTGGTCTTCATTCTAGCCTTCTAGGTATTGCTAGCTTCAAATCAAACTATTTCTTGAGAGATTGAGCTTGTGAGTGAGTGAGTGCCAAATGAGGTCAAATAGGCTTCTATTTATACACATATAAGGGGTTAAAGTACCTTCCTTTATGATAACTTGTAGCTTCCAGGTTTGACTTGTACTTTAGAGGTTTCTAGGACTTTGTAGACTCAAAATAAATACTTTTACAAGATATATATTGCCCGAAAGGGTCTTATAATCATGATTTTGACTCCCTTGACTCATGACAATAAAATCAATGAATTAAAAAACTCTAGAAGCATGAAGACCATGCTTTTACATAGAATAACATCAATAAGAAGCATGAAACCCACGCTCTAAAATAATATTTTTTCATTCTTCTTTTCTTTGTTACATAAGATATACATAATGACATAAGTACAATAACAATTTTGAAGACTGAAACTAGTTACATTTTCCAACACTCCCTCTTCACTAGGGAGGTATTCATAATTGTACACCTAGTATGATATCCTTCTCAAATTGAAGATTTCTCACAAGAAGATTCAGATTGATAAGCCATATTTAAGCATCATGATCATGGCCAACATTTTCAACATTGTAAGGCCTTAACTTTGACAAGCTCTTTCATATACAAGAGAATAATGCTGGGAGGTTTTACGTGAGATACCATACTACCTCTACAAGGCACATACCCCATCCATATTTTCACTATGTATGTCCTTTTAGGACTATTCTTATATTGGATTCCTAATCCTTAAATAATATTGGTCCTCTACGACCACACTTGTCTTAGATACATGTCCAATCATCAAAGAGTGTCGGTCCACTCCCTATATTAGATTTTATATACTCAAGTAAGTCACATATGCTTACCTAATCCTCCATACACCATTATCTTTCCACGTCATTCACTTAGACTTACGGTTGTTAGTCCTGGTCAAGTGCATGACACATGAAGAATATAATAAAAAATGTGATGTTCAACGTCACTCCCTCTCAACCATAGAGTATATCCCCATTCCTTCTTGATTAGGAAATGGATCATTTATCCTATTCAATGAGACTCCTTTACTCCCTCTCAAATATATAGGAGATTATTCCACTTCCTTTCAATTAGGAAGTCATAACCACAATCTCCATGGCTTGTTTCATAAATGCATCAGCTAACAATTTTTCATAGTTGTATGTCTCCCTCTCATTATATTGAGCTTATTCCTTCCTGGGTATCAAGGATGCATATTCTTTCTTCAATCCATGAAAATGTTCAGGCCATCAAATTTGAACATCACTTTCCTCCAATCATTAGTTAAGGCATTATGTTGAGCCTTGTCAAGCTTCAAGTTAGTCATAGCTTCTTCACGAAAGTGATATTTGTTGATGGAAATTACGTTATCTTCTTTCACTGCTACCTCTCAGTCCCAAGGTGATGATATGAACACCTTGAATACATAGCCTTCCAAGGATTGTCAATATCATATACTTAGTTCATATTTTTGTTGAATTGAGTTCTATATACCAAGCTACAATCTCTTCCTTGTAGTTTTCATTATTAACCCCCTTTCTTTCTTCCAAAGACTATACTTGATGTCGATCAATATTGTTCTATGCCATGAAATTTTGAGAGTGTCTTGATCTCTGCTCATTCCAAAGTATGTCAAGTTTCTTCTTTCGAGCATCATGCAACCATATGGAAGACTTACCAAGCACATTCATAATTAATTCTCCCTTCATGATTCTTGAACCATGATCTAGGGAAGAATAAATTCATACCTTTGCTTTCATATAATCATATAGCCATCCTTTGATCAAGCTTTCTTCTTACACCTGTCAAAAATATGTTTCCTTTTCCAAGGAAAGAAAGACTTTCATTATGTATTTCACATTCTAACTTAACCATTAGGATTGTTTCATCCTTCAAACATATACAGACCAATAACAATGTTGTTTCCAAGAATTTTTCATAATAATGATTCCTATAGGATATTGAGGGTTCTTCTTTGCAAAATGACTACCTCTTACATGATTTTAGAAAAGGCCTGGATGAAATATTATGTGTAACATGGTTCCAAACTTCTCACTATCTTTAAACTAGATAATATTTCCCAATGAAAATTAAAAAAGTAGACTCTAATCTTTCTACTATCATGTGATTCTATCTAAGATTCCATGATTTTTACAAAAACAAGGCTCTTCTAGAGTATATAATAATGTATGTTGCTCTACTTTCTACTCAAATAGAAGAGAGACATGAATTTATAAAGAACCTGCCAAAGATGAGATGTCCTTCAATAGTAGAGATCCTTGAGATCTTCTCCTTTCGACTTCTTCTCAGGTTCTCCCCTTTCCTCATCTATGTGAGCATCACTTCTTTCCTTCCTTTTGTTGTTCACTTTGATGTTTGGAAAATCCCTTTTGTAATTTCCATACTCATTTCATCCAAAGAATTGAATACTGGACATGTTTGTCTTCTTCTTGGACTTTCCAAACTTCCCTTTCCTCAACTTCTTGGTTCTTGCAATGAAGGCTTGATATATTTCATTTGATTTGGTATCATATTTTGCCTTGATTCTATATTCTTCCAAGATACATCGTGCCCACAATACATCAAAGAGTGTAGTATCTTTCTTTCAATAGATGCTTAGTTGCAAAAATACTCCAATCAGGTGGAAAAACATTTAATACACAAAGCGTCATCTCAGAATCAGAAACAATCTCCCCAAGCGCTTGCAATAGATCCCTTATTTGAGATGTATTCATAAGATATGATACCATGTCTTCATCCTTGGATTTCTTCATTCTATATAGTTGATTTCTCCATGAAACATTTTGACCTGATGTAATTATAGAGTACAACTTTACTAGTTTATCATACATAGCCTTAGATGTCTTCAAATCAGCAACAAAAGGAACAAGATGATATTTTAATGATTATACAATGATTCTTTGTGATATTACTTCTCCTTTCTTATACTTTGCTAGTTATTGAGTCTTATCTTTGGTTGGTTCAGTAACCTCACTAAGAACATACTCCTCGACTTCATTTTATGTGACTGCCAATTCAATAATTTTCTTCCAGACTAGGAAATTTGTTGATCCAAAAGTTTGTTTCTCTCCTTGCAAAATGAATCCATTTATATATAAATTGAGACATAAAATAATGTACTTATTTCTTGTCAACCAAGATTTCTTCTTCTAGATGATGTCTCCAACTATTTCGAAGTTTTCAATATCTTCAAGGAGACCTTAAAGAGGCCCTAGATGTCTTCTAGGATGCCTTTAACAATGAATTCTTTCAAACAAATTCAAAGAGTGAACGGTGATCCCAAGACTCCTTGTTTCATTCCTTTATCAAGAACTTCCAATGAGAGCTTGATGATTAGGTATTCTTTAGTGTAGTAACCCTTATTCTAGGTCAATAGGTATTCTTCCTTTTTTCTTGTGTGCTTCTCCAAATGATTCCATTTTACAATTAACCTCTTATTTGTGTCCTTCTATCCACCTTCTCTTGTTTACCTTAGCTCTAATACCATGTTGGAGAATGCAATAGGGAAACTATTAATACAATTTCTCCTTAATTCTAAAATTTCTTGTGAACTTTATTTATCTTCTTATGTTTCTTTATTAGATCTTATTCATCAAAAAATTATTAAGAGAAAAATAGTAAAGACAATGGACAAAGAAATTAGGCTCTAAGCCAAGGAAAAACCCCTCTAAGGGGAAAACCCATAAAAAATCTTCTCTTCTTATAGAACCTGATTCAAATGAGACAACTGAGACCCAAAACCTAGAACAAGTCATCCTCCAAGTACCAAGTAAACCCTCCAAGAAACCCTTACAAGTAGATTATATCAACCAGGCTCAGTCCTGCTTCAACCAACTTCCATCTTCAACTTCGACCCCTAGCTTTGACCCTATAACTTCAGTCTTGTAGTTGTTGCAAAAACCATAATTCTGGCACAAAAAAATTCTTCAAGGGTTCCTTCTTTGAGAAGGACAATCAACTAGGTCAAACAGAATATGTGACCTTCCAACAACTTGATACTACAACATAATATCTTACAATTTTGAATTGCAATTTTGACCTTTCTAGAAGCTGCAGAAATCCTAATTCTTCGCACATGAGAGAGATAGAGCCCAAAAACAAATCTCCAAAACTTCATCTTGCTTTATTGATCTTTTTTATAGCCTTCTAGGGATGATCCATTTCCATTTTACATTGGATTATTTCTAAGACTAGCTTGGTCTCTCTGATATCTTTTGTAGGTTTGCGTGTAAGAGGATTTTGCCCAATATTTTAGGACCCATTTTGAGTGATGAAATTTTTGTTTCGAGATGAAGAATAAGGATCCCTTGATCCAAATGTTCCATTTTCTTTCAATGAGATCTTTTGCCTCTTTATTTTGTTTCTAAAGGGATTTTATTGAAATGGGAGAGAGCCATAGTCTAGCAGAATTTTAATCACCATGGAGATCAATATGTGGTATAAGGATAATTAAGGAATAATTCTAGAAGTGACGAAGAAGTTATTTTCAAGAAAATTATTGTGAATGAGAAATCTATCCAAATTGGCAGCGTTATGCCCTGATCCAAGATTATTGTTGGTCCAAGCGTATTTACCATTGCTTGGCTTGAGGTCGACCAAATCCAAGTGCGATGTTAGGCCTTCAAATTTTTTGTGGAATGGATTATAGACTATGTTGCCCCCTCTCTCTTATTTTAAGGGATAATTGTTGTCTTAAATTCCTCTACATTTATGTAGGTTGGGCACTAATTTATGTCACTTATTTTCATTAGAAAGTCGCAACATTCATAATTTTCTCCATGATGAGTAGGCATGTAGACATTTACAATGGAGAAGATTTCCCCTATGTGGATGCGAACCAAACTTGTTAGAATCCAATTAAAAGTGCATGGACTGAATTGAAGTTTTAACAGGTTATTGTCCATAATGTATGGAGTCCTCCAAAGGCTGCAATAGAGTATACTATTGGCCCATTGCTTCTTATTTACCTTAACGGTGTCCTTTACCCATAGTTTGGTTTCCAAGAGGAGTAGAACCATGGGATTTTTTAGTTTTGATGAGATTTCTCATTGAGTTTGATTTGATTTTACTTCTCGGGCCTTCATAGTTCTAGGAGACCATTTACATCATTTATTACTTGGATTTGGTATCCCTCCAACTGGATGGTTTATTAAACTTTGTTCTCTGGTGGTTTTGGCTTCGTGGGTATAGTTTTCAATGAAATTTTGTTTTCGCAAGTATTTTTCTCTATCCACCTGCTTCTCTCTGGTCTCTTTGTTCGTTTTTCGTCCTCTATTTTTGTTTTTTGTTTTTGTTTGTTTGTTTTGTTTGCTTGTTTTTTTTGTTTGTTTTTGTTTTTGTTTTTTGTTTTTTTGTTTTTGCTTTTTGTATTTGTTTTTTTGTTTTTGTTTTTTGTTTATTTCTTTTTTTGTTTTTGTTTTGTTTTTGTTTTTTCTAGCTGATTTAACTTCAACTCCTTCTTCAAGTTGTTTCCTTTATTATATAGAGATGTATAATTGAGATATGGTGCCATAAGAATAAAGGAAATTTCTAGGTGAAAAGGGATGAACCTCCAGATTCAAGGTGGGGTCATCATTCCCAAAGAGGGAACATGGGTTCAATAATTGTTCTATATTTGGGGTTTCTAGTGCTTTCCTTTGGGCTACATGAGGATTGTTGTTCTAAAAAACAAAAGGATCATATCCTTATTTAAAAAAAAATTCAGATCTATTATGTGACTGGATATGTGTTAATTTGATAGCTCAAGAACTAATTACCTCCTTTGGACAACCTTCATCATCAATAAATACCCCTCCTAACCCTTGGAAGAAGCTAATTTGGTCAAGGAAAAAATAATTTTAAGTTGAAACCCACATGTGCACAAAACTTCAAGTCAACTTTAAGGTCAATAGGTTCTCCTCCAACACATATATATAGACCTAATGTCACATCACTTTGGAGCATCACATAAAGAATCTATTCTCTCTTGATTGGTTCAACTACTTCTATATTTGCATGTTTATTCTGCACACGAGCGAAGGGAAGGAAGTCTTTTTGTTCTTATGCGTTGACTTTATGTTTAGGGAATATTTGACCAAAATTGACCAGCAAGGAAAAGGGTTTGTTAGACTTGGATTTTGACTTGTTCTTAGAGGCCAAGTTGAATGGGCTTTGGACCAAATTTTTATAGTAAATTTGATAGAATTTAATTGCAGGCTTTGACTAAAGTTTGATCATAGATTTCTGAAGTTGGGCCATAGGCATTCTCTCTCCTTTGACCAAAATTTCTAAGACTATTTTTACTGAGGTTTGACCAACAAGGAAGGTTGAGTTGTTTAATTGTTGACCAAGATATATTAGAGGATGGTTGAGCATTGAATTTTGGACTGGTTAGGGCATCATTTGTTGCTGTTGACTCTGACAAAAAATGCAGATTTGAATTGTTGACCAGATTTGACTGTTGGGTTCATCTCTTGGATATTGGTTACTTAATTATTGGATAAGTCAAAGTTTTGAATTTGACTCATTGTTGATGAATTGGAACATTTGATGACAATCTAATAGAAGAAGAATTTTGAAAGGTTTTTTTTTCCCCTGGTCTTTCACCAAATCTTGTGTCTCTTGTTATTTTTACTTGGTTGTCTTCTATTGTGCATTGGATTTATTTTTTTTATCTATAATTGCTTATTGTCATTGGAAGATTGAATTTATTTGACAATTGATTTCTAATGGAAGAAGAATTGGATTTTATGATTTGTGCTAAGCATAAAACACTAAAAGTTAACATGGAACTAGAGCTGAGGTGAAGACAAAGGCCAATGAGACAAGAGACTAAAGTAGTCACCTTTGAAGGAATCCATTTGGAAGAAGTTACTTGGTCAAAATGTCTACCTCATACTTCAAGGATGCATAGAAGTTGGGGGACTCGTCAAATTTTGGTTCTTGGAAGATGAGGCTGGAAGTGACATTAGATGAAAATGATGTTTTGGAATATGTGGGAGGAAAAGTACGTAAGCCATCGGAAAATGCTCTTGCTACAATGAAAGCCAAGTATAAAAACAATGAGACCAAAGGCAAGAAAATAATTATTGATTCTTTGAAAGATAATTTGCTTACTTACATTGCAAAGTTGAATAAGTCCAAGGAAATCTATGTTAAGTTGTTTGGGATGTATGAGGTCAACAAAGTGAATCATTTCCTCTCCTTGAAAAATCAAATCAAGGGTATGAAGATGAACAATGGAGATACTGTGCAGTCATGTTTCAATGGGCTTTCACAACTCTAGGTTCAATTGATGATAGTTGGAGAATATAGATTTGATAGAGAGTCAGTACTTGTTTCCCTTTGAGGTTTTCATCTTATTTGGGAGAAATTCATTGCAACTATAAGGAACAATGAAAAATTCTCGACATTTGATGAGTTGGTTTGTAAATTTACTCGAGAAGAAACTAGGATGATTTCTAGAGGGAGAATTCAAAAGCATGAAAAAGGAGAGCCCTCCACATTTTCTGTTGAAGACAAGAAAAGGAAAGGAAGAGGAAGGCCATCTAACTCTAGAAATTCTACTCCAGATTCTAGGGATTCCAATAGAAGACTAAGGAAAATTTAATGCTACAATTTCCACAAACATGAACACTATGCTCAAGATTGTCCAGAAAAGAGAGATGCTCTAAGGTCCAACTAAAAAAACAATAGTGGATTCAATAACAACATGCTTGATGATATAATAAGAGGGGATGATAGAATAAGAAGAGAAACTCCTAATGATCGTGAAGAAGGCCATCGTCGTCTTTCTAGTTACTGTCCTCCAGATTCATGTGATAGTTGGTTGGTAGATAGTGGGACCTCTAGACATTTCTACGAGTATCGTGAAGTCCTCCCAAATCTGGTTGAGACAGAGACTAATGTGAAGATCATTCTTTGGGATAACTATACCTATCCAGTGAAGGGTTTTGGTTAT
Organism: Pinus albicaulis; assembly: GCA_034641835.2. NCBI lineage: Eukaryota > Viridiplantae > Streptophyta > Pinopsida > Pinales > Pinaceae > Pinus > Pinus albicaulis. The sequence goes on along the minus strand of CM076575.1, from coordinate 1,077,732,929 downwards.
GTCAAATGTCATTTGAATTATGGGGAAACCATACTTCTTAATGATGTTATGTATGTATCGAGATTGAAGAAGAACGTGGTATCTATATCTTCCTTGGAACACAAAGGGTCGAGAGTTGTCTTCATAAGAGGAAAGGTCCTCATTTGGCCTATGTAATCTCGCATGATGGATGCATTCACCTTGGGATTTAGAATTGAAGGAATTTATAGAGTCAATGTAAGACCACTACGAGAAATGATACATGATAGAAATAATCAAAGTCAGCTATGGCACCGAAGGTTTACTCATCTACATTATGTATCCTTGCCCAAAGTAAGAAGGATGGTTTCCAGAATGCCTAAAGTTCAAAATTTCCATGATGGAGTATATTCGGGATGTGCCAATGGAAAGAAGTCGAGGAGAAAATTCCTTTCTAGCAAAAGCACGACCGATGATATTCTACAACTCATTTATTTTGATATTTGTGGACCCATGTTGGTAAAATATTTGGGTGGCTATCTATATTATATAATATTTTTCGATAACTTATCCTGGAAGACATGGATATTATAATTGAAGAACGAGGATGAAGCTTTTGAGATGCTCTAGGACCTCAAAGCTCTAATAGAAAATCAAACAGGGAAAAGGATGAAGGTCTTCAGATAATGGTGGAGAATACACTTGCAATGAGTTCGTTGATTTTTTCAAGAAATCTGGAATCAAGAAGGAGACCATTGTACCTTATAATCCCAAGAAATTAAATGGTGTGGCTGAAAGGAATAACAAGATCATCATGGAAGTTTCCCAAGAAATGTTTCATGATCAAAAGTTGTTGAAGTTCCTTTGGTGAGAATCCACTAATAAAACGATCTAGATTCAAAATAAGACTCCTCATTAAGCCCTAGGTGACAAGACTCTCAAATAAGTATTCACAAGTATCAAGCCCAAAATTGGACATATAAGAATCTTTGGTTGCCCTGTGTACTTTCATGTGTCCAAGGACAAGAGGACCAAGATGGAAGCCACTAGAAATAAAGGTACATTTTTTCCATATTGTAATAATTATAAAGATTTTAGAATTTATGTTCCTAGTTAAAGTAATATTAAGTTTAGCAGGGATGTGACTTTCAATGAAGATGTTTCCCTTGTAAAAGTAAGGGAAATTAATCCTCCTCCACATGTTGAGAAGAAGGATGATGTCATGTACATAATAGAAGGTCCTTTTGTTCCTGATCTGGAGAAAGATGTTGTTGATGATCCCATGGAACCTATGGACCCCTTTGATCCTCCTACATATGATCCCTCTTCCAAAAAGAGACCACTTTTTATTTATGATAATCTATAGGATGTTGAAAGATATGTTGCTATCGAAGGAACCTTTGTAGAAAAAAGAAGACATGTCTATACCAGAGATATGTTTGGCTATGGGCTCTATCATACAAGCTCAACCACACACCATTGAAGAAGAAATGAAAGAGCATGTTTGGAAAGATTTTATGTCTGAAGAATATGAATATATTATGAATAATGATGTGTGGGAAGTGGTTTCGAGACCCAAAGGGAAGTCCGTTGTGACTTCTAAGTGGATATACAAGATTAAGTATGGAACTGATGGAAGTATTGAGAAATAAAAGGAAAGGTTCATTGCTAGAGGTTGCTACCATAAATAGGGAGAAGACTACAATGATATATTTGCACATATTTCACGCAATACTACTATTAGATCTATTGTTTCCCTTGCTGCTAGTCAAGGATGGAAACTTCATCAGATGGATGTGAAGACTATGTTTCTTCACAACATACCACATGAAGAAGTATATGTTGAGAAATCGTAGGTTTTTGAAGTACATGACAAGAAGGCTCATGTTTGTAGGATGAAGAAGGAACTTTATGGATTGAAGCAAGCCCCTAGATCCTGGTATGCCCATATTGATAGCTACCTGGTGAAGCTTGGATTCACAAGAAGAAATGCCAACCCAAACCTCTACTTCAAAGTGGTCTAACGTATGCCCCTTATTTTGGTTTTATATGTTGATTATTTATTCTTGATAGGTAGTCATACTTTAATGCTCGAGTGCAAGATAGAGTTGGACTTTGAGTTCAAAATGAAATACCTTGGGTTGATGCATTATTTCCTAGGGCTAGAAGTGTGGAAAAGGCCCAGTGATATTTTCCTTTCTTAAGGAAAATATGTTGTGAAACTGCTAGAAATATTTTGAATGGTAGAATTCAAGTCCATGACCACATCGTTGGATATTAATTTCAAGAAGTTATGTGGAGATGCTGTAGGACCTAACTTTGTGAATCCATCTGAGTATCAAAAATTGATTGGGGAATTGATGTTCTGTTTTTTTTGCAACAAAAACCCACCAAAATTTTTCTTACACTCGAATTTTGGAGCCTATTATGGTTCTCAGGATCGGTCATTTCGTATTCACATTTCAGCTAGTTTATGCGTTTGAGCTCCCTTCTTGCATTGGAAGTGCCAAAGTCACTTGCTCACACATGCTCAGTTCGCAACAAGTGCACGCATGAATTCTTTTACTCCAGATTAAATGAGAATAGCATGGTCCATCAAGACATCTCCTGTAGAATTTCCAATCCATGTTGATAGTTAGTGCACACTGACATCGAAAATTTCTCACTTCTAGCTGTGTTTGTACTTCTATTTCGACTAGTTTTGGAAATTGTCGCTTCTGTGCACCTTTGTTTTCGTGTGTTGTTTTCTTGTTTTCGGTTGTCGCTTTCACTTTATTTCACTATAATTAGTGTCTTTTTCATGTTATCTTAGCTCTCACATGTGTTACTTTCACTGTTGTTCACATATTGCAAGTTTATTTTTCATTGTAGCAATCATCATTTTTTCAAATGTTAAGTGTCACACAATGTACATAAGCTTATTTTGGTGGTTTCAAGAGGTTGTATTTATGAAAACGAGTTGGTATCACCATGTAGACATAGATCACACTCATTTTCAAAATTTTAAGCACTGTCACACAAGTGTCCTCATTGTCATCACAAAGGTTGTCGCACCAAGAGATGTATGTGTTATGGATGATATATGTTGTGTCTTCAAGTGTCTAAGTGTGTGATCATAGTTAATTCCTATCATTGTTCATGTAATTTTCATTGATCCTACACTTAGCCAAATTTCTGAAAAATTCCCAGCAAATCAGCCTCATCCGCCCTTCCTGAACTGCATATTGTGCATTCCCAACCCTCAAGCTATAACTTTTCCTCTTAAAACTACACTATGCATAGTTCCTACCTCCCAGGACTGTGCATTGTACAGTTTCAGTGCTCAAGCCCGAGCCTTGGCCTCCAAAATTGCACAATTTTGCTCTCCGGCCTGACCCCAACTATGCTCTATGTAATCTCTGAGCTCAAGATCAAACCTTGAGATTTGGAACTACGCAACTTCGCAATCAACATGCCTTTCTTGCCTCCCAGAAGTATGCAGTTGGTTGATGCAGTGCAAAATCCATTATCCTGTCTCATTGACTCCCAAAACTGTACAATTTCTCTCTCCTACCCGGTAAGTACTGCGCAATGCGCAATCTCAAGGCTTAAGCCTAAATATTGATCTCTTTGAATATACAATTGTGCAATCACCTAGGCTCCCCTGTCCTCCATAAATACCCAATAGGAAGATCTAGTGCCCATCCCCTCATCCTGTCACACTAAGCTCCTAGATTTCATATTTTTCTTCCTCATTCCATCCTGAACTTCACATTGCATAGTCTCAAGGCTCAAGCTTCACCCCTAATTTCCTAAGCTACACAATTGTGCAGTCATTGAGCCTCTTTACCAGCCTATCACCTGGTTTTGGCTCAGTTAATGGATCAATATGCACCATATTAGACCAAGGGTTTATCAGATTGATGTCGTCTTGTCATGAGTGGATTGCAAATGCAAGTACTCTATCATGCTATGGTAAGATGATTAAGAAGGAGATGGAGATGGAGAAGGAGGACATGCTATAAGAAACATATGGATCTGAAGAGATAAGCTGATCATTAGGCGAGAAGAAGAAGGAACATTGAATTACAATAGAAGATCAAAGATCAGGACCACATGGAGACTCCACCGGATTCACAGCCCTTTGGAGGGTAGACATGAAGAACAAAGTATATCTATCATGAAGATGAAACATTGGATACATATCTTATTGAAGACACACAGAAAGAAACAACAAGAAGATCAACTTGGCACTGCCACATCATCATGCAGTCCATGTCATCAGTATCATGTCATGTCCTATAACAAGTCATCATATGCCACATCATTATTGTATATTATGTAATTATGTATTCAAAATGTATTGTAAATTGGAAGTCCAAAGGACACATACACAATATGAAGAGTCGTGTAAAGTGGAAAAGTCATAGGAAGTGAAACAGTCATGAGAGTAGTCAAAGAGTCATAAGGAGGTGAAGCATCACCCCATCGGTTATATATACACCCTCATTGTATGAGAAAAAGGCTTTTTCACCTTGGCTCCTCCCACAAGGCATTAGAGAGATAAGATATTTATTTTGAGGAGCATGGAGTGGCTCCAATGCTCTACTACTGGAGCTAGTGGTGTTCATTGTATACACGTGTCTTGGAAATTTTACTTAATAAAAAACACCTTCATGGCCAACACATTCTTCATGCATGGATTATGAATATTTGTAAGACTATTTTGCAGATGTTTTTATTTTATGTTTTCTTTAATATTTTCTAAAGTAGTTGAACTATTTCGATTATTTTAGTACTTATCATATCAATAATGTGTTGTAATGGTTTCTATTATTTTCCCATCCTTGTGGGCTATTTCGTAGGATACTATACAAATATTTCTTGTTGATTGGTTGTAATGACCATCACATATTTTGTGGACTATTTTGATGGATGTTAGAAATATACCTCTTGGTTGTGTGTGTCTCTTCTAGGGTGGTAGTATTACCTCTCTCTTAGAGGCTCACTTCTTTCTCTCCCTCTGTAGTAGAATAACATTGACACACCTACAACCAAACACTCACTAGGCACACTTACTTGCTTTTAGAAGGCACATATGCATTCCTCTTTCTTGATGACAGTTAGAGCTAGGGAAAATATTCAAAATATATGGCAGCCAGGCTGATACCTTAGATGGGGCTCCTACTCCAAATGGTGTGAGGTATAATTGGGACTTCAAATTGGGGATACCACCTTGGTTGATGGATTTCCAGCACTGTCAAGAGAATGATGCTAGAAGGAGGGAAAAATGACAAGCTGAGCTCGTTGAGTATATTTTGGACCTCTTATTCGTAAATGGCTCATCCAAAATTCATACTCCCGAGGTGTTTTTCTAACCTATCCCCAGGTGAGATTTCAATCCTCGATGAATTTCTTCATGACTTGTCTCAAATCAAGCTTTATGGTGAGAGTGATACATCCAATACCGAGCATGCATCTCTTTTCCTTAATTTCTATGAATAATATGAAATTGATTGTGAAGATTTGGCTTGTATTTTTTTCTGCCTCACCCTTAAAGGTCCAGTTAGCCGATGGTGTCACACTCTACCACATGCTTCCATTAATTCTCTTATCCATCTCGTTGAGGAGATTTATTTAGCATTCAATAGGTATGATTACTGAGATGTTTATAAACGAATCAATCAACTTAGAATGAATCTTGATGACTCAATTGAGGATTTATCTAATCGATTCCTTCGCCTTTGTTATGAATTTCCTAAATAGGATATAGATTTGGATTTCTTGAAATGAAATTTTGAGCGTTTAGTTTATATCTCTCTGAACAGTGAATCCAAACCACATGATATCTCTTCTTCCCCAACTCTTGTAAACCAAGAGACACCCCTAATTTTAGAGTAGGAATTAACTACTCCTTTAGTTCCTTGTCCTCCTCCTTTTCCAATTCTGATGAGGGTGCCTCCATGCAATGATAATGGAGTTGGGAAATATGTGCATCAAATTCCTAATCCATCTTCTCATCCTCCTTCTGATTTTCATGATTCACATTCAATGAAGGAAATCCCAGATGGCTCATGAAGCCTAGGGTGAAGACTAACTGCTCCATTTCGCAAGATGATGTTACTATTCATAACTCTAGTCTTGAATCTGATTTGGATTTCTATTATCCTCTATCATCTACATGCCATGACTCTTTGTACCATGATATGCCTGATCAATCCATTCCACAAGCTATTTTTTCGCGGTTGGTCCAAATTGCGATCAAATTCAAGGTAGTCACATTACATAGGTAGAGGAGCAGGAAGGTGAGGATTCTTTCAGTATTTTTCAAAATCCTCCTTGTGAAGATGATGTTTCCTCATTCTTGGCTAATATTGAATCCGTTAATATTGACAGTGAATCTAATGAAATAAATTTGTTGAGATCCGCAATCTTGGGCAATAATAATTATGATGATTATGTTGATGTATGCGATGACGAATGGCCAAGTACATCGACTGATATTTTGATTTCTCAAGAAATTTTTAATTTAGATCTAGAATCTGATTCGGTCAAGGAAGATGTTCTTATAGAAATTTCCTCTTCGTCTCACTATCACTTCTGCTCTACCATTTATGATGTATATACTTGTGACAGAGATACTCCATGTTCTTCAAGTTCTTCATCCGATGATTTATATTCTCAATTGACACAAGGAAGTGAGATTATCCATGATGAAAATGAAAATAGTCAAATCATTGAGTATCCTTTCCATCGTGTATCATATATTTTATTGCATGAAGACAACTCTTAAAATTAGTTTTCTCACGGAATTTCTCTGATTCATACATCTATAGATATGTGATCAAAAGAATTTTTCGACTTCAGTAATATGGTTTTCAAAATTATAAAATCCGATCAAATCAGTGACAGAGATGGCTCCCATATGGTTGATAGTGATCTCATTGAAATAAGAGAAAGAAACTATCCTCACACCATGCATGATCTGGTTCAATCTTCAAAAAGCGATTTTACAATCCTTGAAAGTTCTGGGACTTGTCACGGAGGCGAGGAACTTCTACTTTCGTTGATGGTTATGTTAGGATCTCACAGCTCTGGTAAGACCCCCAAACTGAGTCAGATCTGGTTTCTCTCACAAAATTTTTCTCTTTGCATGATTTCACTAGATGTAAATTCCTTATTTAAAGATGTTTGGTATTATGGATGTAGTATTTTGAGCTTTAAAGATTTTGTTTTGGATCAGATTCATGAATATTCTTAAGTTGATTCATATTCATGCAAATCTTTGGTATCAAATTCAGTTTCATAATGCATATCTCTCATAGAATCATGGAACTATGAAGTTTATTATTCTAAATAATATCTTATGCCAAAGGAGTCATACCTACTACATCCTTTTAAGAACTATCAACCCGTGATACTTCTTGTGAATATTCTGATGCTATTATTTTTCTTCATCACACTTGAAATCATATTGAGCATTAGTGAATGCATGGACTATTTGAAAAATCAAATTATTCTTCACTCATTTTAACCTGACTGGTCTCATGTGTTTGTTGTACTGGTGTTCCTTTTTACTTCTTTTGACGATTATGGTGCTAGTTTAGTATGTAACCAGTTACAAGAAAACAATTATGTTACAGTTATCACGTGACGAAGATGATTCTATGATCCAAATAATTTGTGAAAATGTTCAAATTGATTTACCCTTGTTAATTACAAATTGGGAATCTGATCCTTTAATCAACGCATATAATCATGATTCTATCTCTAATGAATGTCATCCAACTTACTATTTTCCCATCAACACATCCAATGACAATTTTTTTACATCCTTTGATATATATGGTTTAATGTTTCACTATCTGGGTATTTGTCAAGCAGTTGAGGCACTTCCGCACTCACTGATGGTTATGTCAAATCCTCATTGTTTCAACATGTTTGCTGAATATGATCAAATCTATTTTCCATCACAATATTATCATCATAATCCATTGCCTATAATTGGAAATTCATCTTTTCAAATATTTTGGGGTTGTAAAGAGGGTTGTCGTAAATTTTACGATCTAGTCATTGAATGGTTGGAGAAATGTTACCCTGAAAGATCTGACGTAAATAACAAGTTTTGATATTTCTTTATGTTTTCTAAGGAGTTATAAATAGATGAATACACATTTTCAAGAAGATTTCGAGGTTTTTTGAATGATGGTTTTCATCAAAAAGGTAAGAATGTGAACTAGTAGTAGTGGTTGTGGCCAATCTGTCTGCTCACAGGAAAGGCCTTCTAATTTTTGTGCAAGTTATTCAAGATCTTATATTTTTTGTTTGATAATGATTTATATCAGTTTTAATTGTTTGTGTCTTTGTGTATGCTGGTCAGGAGAAAATATGGTGGATTCAATGGAAATTTCATTATACATGATCCTGACCTTCTAGCTATTTAGGTTAGGAGTAGGACTATCTACATTCTAGTTTTCCCTCCCCCGCACTCATCCCACAGTTGTTCTCTTTAGTATTTCTTGTCTTTTCTTCCTTTTGTTTTGAATCATGTTTTTGTTTAGCCCCCTTTTTCTTATGCTTTGTTTTTTTATTTCTTGTTGTGTCATATATTTTCCTTTTGTTCTATCAATAAGACTTTGTATGAAGGGTATCCTAGTTGGGCTTGAAAGACAATATGGAGAAATAGAAAAGGACTTTGTTACACTACAAAATTTGGCTAACTCTCTATCCTTCTTCCTTGTCTTGGTTACACCTTTTAGTCGATGATGTTCCGATGGGAAATATGATCCTTGCATTAGGAAAGCCTTTTTTTAAACCATGATCCCCATGTCTATTATGGAAACCTCATGCCTACACATAGATTTTATGTTTCAGTGTTTTTAGGCAGATCCAATTAAATAGAAAGGGATAAGGGGAAAATCTAATAAGAAAAATAATATTAGATTTCTTATATACGTGTCTATGAAGGGACAACCTATCCTACTCTAAATAAGTAGGGATCCCTCTATCACCCATGAAATAAATAAGAGCCGATGCACTGTGCTATATAAATAAATAAATAAAGGTGAATTAAGAGAAATTATTCCTGCACGGAGAGGTGAAGCAAGAAACTCTGCCAAGTTATTATCCAAGATCGATGGCAGCGAAGAAATATTTTTTCTCCGGAAGTGACTCCATTGGGCTACTTTCTAGGCTTATTGGTAGTGGAGACCCACGAGAGATGAAAAACTATACTATGAAAATCTAAAGCTCGTGAACGTCACTACCCTATCCTGATTCAAAACATTGTGTGATCGGTGGTCTTATGTTTGTGTTTAAACGAGTAAAGGAATGAAGGGGACTATTTTTATTCATGGGGTAAGTGGAGAATCCATGGTAATATCAACCATGAATCAATACTCTTTGAAAGACTAAACCCTGCATGAAAGAATTGACCAAGGCAGAGAAGCCGGTGTTGTACTAGTGGATCACCAAGTGTTGTCGCTGCAACTAAAAACCTCCAAAATTTTGCTTACACTCAAATTTTGGAGCCTACTGTGGATCTCACGATCGGTCATTCCGTATTCTCTTCTTGGTTAGTTGATGCTTTTGATCTCCCTTCTTGGATTGGAAGTGTCAAATTCACTTTCTCACACATGCTTAGTTCACAACAAGTGCCTGAGCACATTATTTTAAGCAAGATTAAACGAGCATAGCATGGTCGATCAAGACTGTGCCTATGTGATGCCCAATCCATGTTGACAATCATTTCACATTGACATTGACAATTTCTCACTTCTACTTCTGTTTGTACTTCTACTTCGCTGAGTTTTTCAAACTGTCGCTTTCGTGCACCTTTGTTTTCGCGAGTGTAATTTTTATGTTTTAAGTTGTCACTTTCACTTGATTTCACTCTCGTTAATGTTTTTTTCATGTTATCTTGGCTTTGACATGTGTTAATTTCACTGTCGTTCACATATCGCAAGAGTCATTTGCACTGTAGCAATCGTCGTCTTTTCGCAGGTTAAGTGTCACATGATCTGCATAAGCTTGTTTTGATGGTTTCAAGAGGTTATATTTGTGAAAATGAGTTGGTATCACCATGTGGACATCTATCCCACTCATTTACAAAGTTTTAAGCACTGTCGCACAAGTATCATCATTTTTGTCGCAAAGTGTATCTTTAGTGTCACACTTGTCGTAAGTTGTCACAAAGGTTGTCGCACGAAGGGAAGTATGTTTTCATGTGTTCCGGATGATATATGTTGTGTCGTCAAGTGTTTCAGTGTCTGATAATATTCAATTCATATTACTGTTCATATCAGTTTCACTGATCCCACACTTAGCCAAATTTATCAAAATTCCCAGCAACTTAACCTCATCCAGCCTTCCTGAACTACGCATTGCGCAGTCCCAGCCCTCAATCTGTAAAATTGCGTCTTGAAAATTCAAAAAGTGTTATTACTACCTCCCAGGACTATGCACTATGTATTTTGAGTGCTCAAGCCCAAGCCTTGGCATCCAAAATTGTGGAATTATGCCCTCCAACTTGACCCCAACTACGCGCTGCGCAATCTCTGAGATTACGATCAAACCCTGAGCTCTTGAACTACAAAATTGCGCAATTAGCATGCCTTATTTTCCTTGTAGAACTATGAAGTTGGTTGATGTAGTTCAAAATTCCTTAGCCTGGTTCACTAACTCCCAAAATTGCGCAATTTCTCTCTCCTACCCAGCCAATACTATGCATTGCGAAGTCTAAAGGCTCATGCCTCAACCTTGAGATCTTGGACTACATAATTGTGCAATCACATGGGATCTGCTATTTTACAAAACTTCATAATAGGATGATCCAGTGCCTATCCCCTCAACCTGTCACACTAAGCTCCCAGATTGCACAATTTTCTTCCTAAGTCCAGCCTGAACTGCACATTACACAGTCTCAAGGCTCAAGCTTCAACTCTAACTACCTAAGCTGCACATTTTGCAGTCACTGAGCCTCTTTCCCAGCCTGTCATCTAGTTCCAGCTCAGTCATTGGATCAATATGCACCATATTAGATTAGGGGTTTATCAGAATGATGTCATCTTTTCATGAGTGGATTTCATATGTAGGTACTCTATCATGCTATGGAAAGATGATGAAGAAGGATATGGAGAAGAAGGAAATTATAGAAGACACATATGGAGTTGAAGATATAAGATGATCATCAAGCGAGAAGACTAAGGCAAACTGGATTACAACAAAAGACCAAAGATTAGGACCGCATGAAGACTCCATCTGATTCAAAACCCTTTGGAGGGTAGACATGAAGAACAAAGTATATCTCTCATGAAGATGAAACATTGGATACATCTCTTATTGAAGATAAAAATAAAGAAACCACAAGAATGACAACTTGGCATTGCCACATCATCATGTAGTCCATGTCATGTCCTATCACGAGTCATCATATGCGACATCATTATTGTGGATTATGTAATTATCTATTCAAAATGTATTGTAAAGTGGAAGTACAAAGGAAACATACATAATATGAAGAGTGATGTAAATTCGAAAAGTCATAGGAAGTCAAACAATCATGAGGGTAGTCGAAGAGTCACAAAAAGGTGAAGAATTGCCCCATTGGTTATATATACACCCTCATTGTACGAGCAAAGGAATTTTTCACCTTGAATCCTCCCGCAAGGCATTAGAGATATAAGATAGCTCTTTTGAGGAGCATGGAGTGGTTCCAATGCTCCACTACTGGAGCTAGTGGTGTTCATTGTATACACGTGTCTTGGAAATTTTAATTAATAACAAATGTGTTCATGGCCAACACGTTCCTGATGCATGGATTATGAATATTTGTAAGAATATTCTTCGGATGTTTGTATTTTATGTTTGCTTTCATCTATGAAAAATTAGTTGAACTATTTAGGTTATTTTAGTACTTATCACATCGAGAATGTGTTGTAATGGTTTCTATTTTTGTACCATCCTTGTGGAATAATCTGTAGGATACTAGAAAAATATTTCTTGTTGATTGGTTGTAATGACCGTCACATCTTCTGTGGACTATTCCACTGGATGTTAGAAAAATACCTCTTGGTTGCATGTGTCTCTTCCAAGGTGTCACTATTACCTCTCTCTTATAGGCTCACTTCTTTATCTCCCTTCGCAATAGAAGAATATTGACACACCTAACCAAACACTCACTAGGAACATTACTTGCTTTTCGAAGACACGTCTGCATTCTTGTTTCTTGCTGACAGTTAGAGCCAAGGAAAATATTCAAAATGTATGGCAGCTGGGACGGTACCCCGAATGGGGCTCCTACTCCAAACAATGTGAGGTCTAATTGGGACTTCAAATTGGGAAGACTCCCTTGGTTGAAGGATTTACAACACCGTCAACATGCTGCTTGTGAACACCCAGTTGGACATATGTTTTGCAATTAACACTTTGAGTCAATTCATGACTGAGCCTGTTCATGCACATTGGGTTTCTACCAAGCACATTTTGAGATATTTACATGGGAAAATTAATATTGGTTTGAGATATACTATGGGAGATGTGAGACTTCATGGGTACACTTATGTTGACTAGGTCATAAATGTTATTAACAGGAAGAGCACATCAAGGTGTTGTTTTAGATTGGGTTCTGCTTGATATCTTGGATGAGAAAGAAGCAGAAGTTAATTGCTTTAAGTACAATCAACACAAAGTTTTATATTGTTGTTAGCATGGATAGCTTCGAGGAAATATGGATGAGGAAGATATTTGGAGAGATTTTTTATCAAGTCATGTATATGACAGTTATATACTATGATAATAAGAGTAGGATCTTATTGGTAGAGAATCCTGTGTTCCATGACAAGTCCAGGAATATTGAGATCATACATCACTATACTCGAGACATTGTGTAAAGAGGAGATGTAAGTTTCCATCATATTTCAACTGACAAGCAGATAAAAAACATACTCACCAAGGTTTTGTTAAAAGGGAAGTTATTGGTCTTCAGAGAGAAGCTTGGACTAATGGATATGACCCTCCTGGGTAAGGGTATCAAATAATAGAGGATAATGAGCTATGATATTCCCCTTTTGTTTGAGTTCACATGGAGAGGAATTGAGCCAAAGAGATTTTGGGGTTGAGGGAACTCTGAACAATAGGATAGTTTGTGATCCTTACCTTCCATGGTAAGTTGTATCTTGCCTATTGTTTGACAATAGGAGAGACTATGATCCTTGAATTCCATGACAAATCATATCGTACCTATTGTCACTCATTGGTCATAACATAGTATACCCTAGTTGGAAGCCTAACCACAAGCTAGGCTTGTTGGGGTTTCCATCAATCTGGCCAATGGGAGAGGAGACTCAATATAGACTATGATAATTACCATTAATGTTAAGTTATATGCCGATCAAGTGATGGGATGCATATGTTCTACCACTGACCCTTGAGGGTCAAGAAGGGAAGATAATTGGACAATAGGATATACTGTGATCCTTACCGCTCATGGTAAGTGGTATCCTTCCTATTGTCCTTAGATATAGGATGGTATCTTTAGCTCCCCTATGATGATTCTTCTTATTTGGATTTGAGGATGTTCAACATATTAACAAAGATGAGAAAATATGATATATGACTTGGTTTAGTGACAACAATGATGATATTTTTGAGACAAGATTCAGGATGCAGCCATAAATTTCTCCCTAGCTAAGAGGGAGAGTTAATTTGGTATCTCTGAGATTGGTGAAAATGTGCAAGTCCTAACCAAGGCTGACTTAGAAACTTTTGCCAAGTATGAAACATAAAAATATGGGTGGGAGTCTTTTTCCTAAAAAATATTTGTACACTTTCCAACATAATATAAAATTGGTTTGGATGTACAAATACAGAGACATGTGCCCTAATAACATGCATGGGTCCTGCAAAATGATATTAGGATGGTATTTGCTGAGGGTGGGGGCCGCATTGGTTGGTATCATGTGGGGTTGATGATGCAGATGAAGTGACACATATGGGCTATATTAATGGGGATGTGATAGGAAAAATGTGGAACGTGGTAATGCATCCTACTTGATCTGTCATAAAATATTAGTGGTGGCCCAAGAGTGGGGTTTAATATGTGATGAGTGAAGTAGAATGAGATTGATCATCAAGGTGTATAAATGAGGTGGTTCCTGAACCAGAGTGGGTGTTCATGGATCCCAATAATGGAGGGGGGGTTATGAACATGAAGGGGATCCATGAGTGGGAGGGCTCTATCGACCAATGTGGGATCCATGAGTGGGAGGGCTCTATCGACCAATATGATGTGATGATAAAAATGGTCAAGATGATGGAACCTAGGGTGAACTTTGGAGAAGTGATGTCAGGATATGCAAATCTTAAAAGGAATCCTATCATGTTGAGTGGTGAATGATACCCGCTCTTGTATTTTTCAGTTGGTGTGTTGGTTGAAGCGTGGTGTTTCTAGTGTACCTATAACATCTACGGCTAATACCCCAAGTAAAAATATCTTTTTAAAACATATGAATAATATGTGATGACATGATTTAAAAAAAGAAAAGGCATACCTGAAACAATGTTTGGGGCGTGCGATGTGTCCAAAAATGAGTTTTGGTAATAATTGGAACAAAGATTTCCATGATGAAGATATGTGGATTCCTCGAGTGTTTTTTTCTTAATGCTTATCTGGCTACTCGAAATCGTTGAAGATATTGATAGTTATTCGTGTGATGAAATTGAGAGAACATGCGACAATAACAATGAATAATTTTCTGTTGGTTGGAGAGATGAATTTGGGGGATAGGGGTTACTATGCGAAAAAAATCAGCAAACCTGGCCAACTCCTGAAATTGGTTAACCAAGTGGTTTGGTTTATCACATAGGGCACATGCAGGGAGGTTTGGTTTAGACCATGATTTTTTGGGGCATTTGGTATTTTTCCCATATCTAGGTTGGTGATGGTGAAAAGAGGTCGACAAGGTTTCTGTTGGTTCTTTCTCTTCAAACACACACAAGATGGACCTAGATGCTTCATTCCCTTAAGTTGTGGTACTGTCCGAAAGTTCAGAGTCCAAATTGACTAAGTCAGAGTTTTCAGTGATGAACCGACACATGAAGTTGAACATAGAGCAGAATCAGGAAAGGTGGTGAAAATGTCACACATGACAGCTACTTCCACATATATGACATGTATGACGTTTGTGCCTAGATAAGTTGCTTTGGGAAACACGGTTGATTGGGTACGAGCGATTAAATTCCCTTAATTCTGGGCATTGAGTGATCAAATGATCAGGTTCATCGTGAAAGGCGCAGACCGGGACATGAGGTCTAGCCTCTGTTTGTATTCTTTTCGTCTAGAGGGTTGGGTGTGTTAGGTACGAGCATGGCATTGGTTATTCTCGCACATACAAGATTATCTTGGATCCTTCCTCCCCTATCTCTGTGGGTGTTGTGGATGGATCCTGGGAATTGGATTTCACAATTTCACATAATGCATCTCTGTATTGGGGGATTTTGAGGAAATGGAGGATATAATTACCATATTCCGCACATATGGTGCATGCATGGTTGGTGCGTAATGCCTTACTTTTTACATTTGTGGCCTTTTCTCTAGTAGGTGGAGTTGGGGTTACGGACATACTTTCAGTATGTAGAAGAGATTTCAACGCTTCCAACTCTGGGAAAGTGTTGGCAGGATGACCAACTACATTGCATAAAGCACAAGGTGGAGGTGTCCTAGGAATATTAGGAGTGTCCACCTTCTTCCCTTTTTTCTTCTCCTTTTTAGTGGCACCGTTTGGTGTCGCTACGAGCGCTTCTTGAGTTATGATGGCCTCCTTGGAGGTAAAAGGAATGACACTTGTATAGGTGATAAATAAGTTTCCTAACATGACCGGAGGGGCCAATTACCAGATTAGTATCACGAGATCCATGTTTTGCTATGTAATAGTTTCCACAACTTAGTGCGAGTCAAAACCATGCGGGGGATATAAAAAGGGGCTTTGGGTGATGGAATATGGGAGAAATGATGAGTCGATAGTGGTTGCACTTGATCTGGTTCCTGACTCAACTGGGTGTTTTATGAATTCATCATTCACACTAAAACTCTTGTAGCTGCTGGAAATACAAGGGGTTCTCCAGGGTATGTTTTGAGGAGGGTGGATGGTTTGAATTGACCGAGAGTGAACTCTGTGTATGTTGTAACTAACTCGGTATAAGACTCTAAATATGGTAGAACTTTGTCAAGGACGGTTACTAACTTCTTCTCATAATATGTGAGTTGGTTGATTGTAACGAATTTCCCTTCATGGGGAAACATCATTACCCTAAACATGGAGGATGCTAGAAAATTCATTGCATACATATAGATTCGCCCAAGAAGGATGTTATAATATAACTGTGCATCTAATACTTCAATGTCAATGAGAAAAATATTTCTAGTGAGATGTATCGGTACGTCTTGAAATAAACCTACAGGGGTGGAAGGGTGCCCATCATATGCTCTAAGCATGATGTCGGATGGTTTGATTTTCAAAGATCCTAGCTTCTTCCAAACCATTTTTAACATGATACATGTGGATGCTCCTTCGTCCATGATGCAAAGTTGAATGGTGATGTTCTGGATTGAAACCGAGATTTGAAAGGTGACCAGAGAAGGGAGTCGTGGGCTCGATTTATCTAGGTCAAAAACCATTAAGTGAAAATCGAAAGGGTCGATCACGCCTAATGCAAAAATTAGGGCTTTCAGTTGGACTGGGCAAGATTTTAGGGCTTCTAATGTTGACATAGCTGAAGGGGATTGAGCCAAATTGTCAATTATGTCGTAGATATGCGAAGCCTTTGAATTATGTCTTGTGCGCCTCAAGGGACCTTTTACCATTTTTGGCATTGGTTCTATAGGTATCTGAGGAATGGTCAATGGTGCTATAGGTACATTTGTGCTTGAAGTAGATGGGTTGGTCTCTGGGGGAGCTTCATAATTTCTATTTTGCGTTTGCAGGAAAATGTCTTCTCTTGTCATGTAAATATCACGATTAGAGTTGTCATGAGTGTTCCCTCTAGGATTGTTTTGTTGGGGTGGTTGATGATGTTGAGTATTAACCACTCCCTAGTGGGGGAAAGGTTCTTGCATTACTGTAGTTTGATAGTTTTTTCCTCCTTGTCCCCTGTTATCCTAAATTATTTTCAACTCGATGACTTGAGGACAGTGGTGGATATAATGACAGTATTCCCCACATATGGCACAATAATGATTTGTCCTTAGATCAGTGGTCTTATTTTTCCTTTTAGAGTTGTTTTTGGTTTGTTCTTGGTTCTAGTTTTGGTTGGGGTTTCCCCCAAATTGTATTCACGGGGGGAGTTGTTGATTGTTGCCCCCCTGTTTAGGATCTCCCTTTGGTTTTCTCTTTGGTTTTTTATTAGCAACATTAAGGGGATTGTTTTTATTCCCCTATTTAAATTATGGTTTATTTTGAGCTTGGGAGGGCTGCACTAAATTAACCCATGTGTTGTTTTGCGTTGGTTGGATATTTTGTTGTTGTGCAGGGAAATGAGAGTACTGGTTTCCTTGTTCCCGATTGGTGTATGTATTATGGGATGCAGATATTACGTCTGAGTTCCTAGATGAGTACTGGTTCTCCTAAGGGGGAGAGTATGGTCCATCCTATGGGGGATGATATTGTTTAACTATGTTAGCCAAATTTGGCAATGGTGCAGGCTGACTGGGGTAGTAATTTGTATGTTGTATGTTTTGCATAGTATCGAATGATTGACTACTAAATTAATAGCCAGGATATTGGTAGGTGTCACTAGATTGAGTTTGGGTTAAGGACCCTATCAATCCACAAAAAACATTATATGCACATAATATCTCTTTATAAGTTTTCAAGCGCGAGGCGTCTAGAAGAACGTGATAGATATATCCAGACTGGGTGTATATAATATCTAGTTGTTGAGCTTTGCTAATGGATTCTTCCTTATTGCACATGGATTAATTTACCACGTATTTTTAAAATCTAATCTGAGAGATCTCAAAAATAAGCCCAAGAGGAATCTATCTTAAAAATGGACTTTACACAAGCTACAACATTTACGCCATTCATGGATATGGCCTGGCACGTGTATGGTGGGTGTTTGTTTGAAGTGAGTGAGAATTTTCAGTCCTGAGTCTTGTCGAATCGGGAGCTGGAAGAATGTGAGGAATGTTGTAGCTAAGGAACTAAAGCTTCCATGTGACACAAAATTCTATTCAACGTACCGTTTTGTTGCGGGCCCTGTAAGGATGCATTGAAATATTCGTAGCCGAATAATATCATTTATAATACTATTCGATGAACACCCTAGGTGAAAAGTCATGACATGGTATCCTGGGTCTTCTCCTTTCTTTCCTTCAAATTTTGGAATGTTTGAAGGGAGCATGGTGAGCATAGTTGGACAATTAAGGCCATGCGTAATTGGTTCATTCATTAGCTTACTTAAATATGGTAGATTTAAAGATGATAAGAAAGGTATTTGCAAGTTATCCACCATTGTGAAATGATTTTGAAAAACTATATGCAAATGGGTCCTCTGTGGAGAGGCTAGAGGAAGACTACCCTGGTGAGTGCTCCTAGGGCTATCTTGAGGAGTGGTATGTAGGGTCTCTAAAGGGGTAGTGATTGGTGACCATTTCAAAGTCATGAAAGGTGTATTTTATTAGGGAGGGGTCCTGAGAAAAGTTTCCTCGATAAAGGAAGATCCTATAACGGTGGTAGCATGACGTCTTTTACGGCTAAATGGAGGGAGGCCTGACACACCTCCAGGTAATGGGGGGAGGTTCGGGGCATCGTGGGGTCCCCTATGGTGCCGATCAATGTGTAAATTACTTTGTATTTTTTGAGGGGAGAATATCTCTATCGATGCAATATAATCACATACATAAAGCACAATGAAAATGGAAAGGTATTTTTCCTTTATATTAAGCTGTGTGATCAATCAAACGAAAAAATGACTTTTTCTTATTTACATATGATAAAAAATCCTATTTACACCTAATCGTCCTTGCCACTCCCAAAGTAACTAGGCCTCGCAGAGATATCTTTCGATGGGTCTTGGGGCAATGTCCTGAAAGAAATGGCGATGCCTTCCAACAGCCGAAGAATCAACCAAGGTAATGGAAATGAGGATCAAGTGTTTCCCGCACTATTACCTATAGGGAAATGATGCCATATATTGTTTCCACTAAGGTACCTTCGTCCCAGGTGAACATTCGAGTCTTTAGATTCTTGGTAGTCAATTAGCAGTATTGAGCACTAGATGGGTCAGGTAGCCCTAAAGAGTACCACACACACTATACATAATTCAAACCCCCTCTGAATCGTGTCTCTGTTATGTTTGGGTATTCATTTCAGTGGGATAATTGAAGGATTTTAAGCACCCTAGAAGTCAACTTCTATGTTTCATAGATGTAAAATGACCATGGAGGTTGATGGGATGCTTACCCCCAATGGTCTTAACTTGAATTATTAATTCTTTTATGATCCCTGTGGACAAAGTTAGTTGATTAAAGTTATGGTTGTTTTTAACTGTCTTGAATTTTATTATGGTGTGAATTGGTAAAAAAGGTAATCTAAGTGCAAAAATCTCTGATCACTAAATGCCTTCTTGTACGAAGCTTACAAATTCTTAGTGTGTGGCAAAGTGAACATAAAAAGTGTGATAATATGAGGTTATGCGATGATCCTTTACTGTATCCCTCTAATTACACTAACTGTTGATTGTTCCTTGCATGAAAAGAGAAATGATGTGTGGATAATGGGACACTTACACTCCTTCCTATTACACTATGTGGAACTAAAGGGAGATGGGGAATCCAAATTCTTTGAGAAAGCATTCATATGAAAACCCAGGTTCGCCTAAAAAGCTCAAGGGAAGCATAGAGTACTTGCCTTCTGTAGTAACACTTGGACATAGTCCCAAAACTAATGAAAAGAAAAATAGTTGTTTAGTATCAAGATTTGTGGATGATGGGCCACTTACTCCTTTACTAATTAAACTAAGAGATTTGCAGAAAATTTAGCAAAAAAGTTTGAAAAACATGTGTGGAGTTTGACCACTTACTCTTCTCCCTAATTAAACTATGCGTGTTCTTGTAAATATAAAAATAATGAAAAACTATAATTTCTCCTCTAATTATGATTAGCACAACAATAAATAAAACTAAAGAGAAAATAACATAGTGCATAGGTGAAGGAAATTCACTAAAGACTTCCAATCACGTTTAAAAATGAAAATACAAGGATTTTTATTGTTTTCTAGTGACTGCGCATGTTTTTCCAACATAGACGCATCGCGACGCGTTTTTTAGAGTAAAATACACGCATGTGAGAACAAAGAATGAAAATTGACAGTCTACGGGTTGGAACAGGTCCCAGGGGTGCTGCAAAAGTTTCATAGAGGTGTTGAGTGCCTTGTAGTGTGGTTATGCAGAGAGGAGGTCTTGCAAAACAACCGTTAGAACAAAGAAAAGAAATCATTCGAGTCGCCAATTCTGTGTTAGTGTTTTTGTAGCAATGCAGTACCAAATAGCACCTCCTCAACAGTTGGTTGTTCCCTACAAAGGATCACAGAGATAATTGGTGTTGTTAGTGAACATACTTAAACAAAACAAAGCATTGCAAATAGTGAGAACAATGCATATACAAACATGAACTTAAACAAAAGAGACAAAGACAAACAATGATCAATGGAGAAACAAGTCAACACAACAATGGAGAAATACTTTGGCTGCTGGTGGTAGAAGAATACAACAGAATAATAAAAACACTTGTAGAGAATCATTTGATTTATGGTGCTCAAATATCCTTAGCAAGGAGGGCCCTTTCCTCAGTCTCTTTGCAATCTTTTCCTCTCTCTCAAAAGAAGTGTGAAGACCCTACAATGGTGGACTCTTCTGCTCTCACTAAGATGTTGTATTGCTTAGAAGCAATATGGCCAACATTCTATTTCTCTCACTTCCTTTGCTTCAACAATTTAATGTGATGTTGCTCTGATAGAAATTTGGCCAGCATAACAATGTCTCATGTTTTGCTCTTTCCATGACTTGTTTATACATATTTTGTACCCATATTCCCTCCCTTGGTTCAAGAGTGATAGGGATCCAAGAGTATTACAAGATGATTCCATTGAGGGTTACATATCTTTAGGGATACCTCAAGTTGATTGTACTTGACTGGCAATGTCATGGAATCCCCTCCCCAAGTGTGGGAAGTGGTCCGAGTATTATGAGTTTGCCCTTCCTTCGACCACGTGAATTTTGAAGGAAAAGCCGCGTGGTCGCGCATTTACGGCTTTTTTCTCGTACGTGGTAAAAAATTTCCTCTTATGACCTTAGAAAAAGTTAAATTTTATTATTTCAATGATGTCTTTGGCTGGAATATCTTGATTTTTACTTTTGCTGGACAATCTCTAATGTCTTTTGCAGTGTACGATTTTTTGGTGTTAACAATATGAAATTGGAATCTTTGTGCCTTCTTATTGCTGGAAATACGATATTGCTGCTGAACTAGGAAACTAGATCTTGATTGATTGGAATACTATTGCAACCTGCTGAAGTCATATAGTCTTCAGTCATATCTGCATCATGGCATAATTCCTATCTATGTGAATATATTTTTTTGATGTCGAACATAGAAATAAATTGTTGGATTACCGAACATTAATGATTTTGTTAACCAACACGAGACTATTCATCATTAATGTTAATGAAATTCAAGATGCCCAAATTCATAATACTAGGTATGAATATAAGAGTTTGATTCGAGTCACCTAGTAGATTCGACAAACATGGGACATTGATGTATTCCCACTGTTTATTGGTGAGAGAACTTGTCATTAAGGTACGAAAGCCTCAAGTTACTAAAAATATCTCTAGTCTCAAACCCATATAATTTTCTGAAGTCGATGGGTCAAGACTTGTTAGAAGGGAGGCCTTAATGAATCCCCCATAATCTAAGATGAGTATAAAGTAATGATTTAGAGGACTATAGATGAAATATTTGCACTTATCAACCAAGATTTATATGGAAAAAGGAAGATGAAAATGAGGTAACTCAACATTGTAAGTGAGCTTAATGACTTTATTCATGGGTTAGGGGTGAATGTAAGTAATTCAGGAAAAGTGTGAAATTTGCAAAGGGAAAATGGTTTTGAAGTCATGATCTAGTAGTAGGAAGATGGAATTTTGGACTTCAACATGGATGGAATGTAATCTTTAGAAAGAGGAAAATGAATGGGTATCAATGACATAAGGGATGTGATTTGACATGGTTTTGACTTCTTCATGTTTTCATATATTTATTTATTTATTTATTTTATCTGAAAAAGGAAATGGTCTTTTGAGAATCACTTGGGCATAAATTGATATTCTTTGATCATCCTCGAACCTGTAAAATGCTAGCACTAATCTGTAATAAAAAGTGATATTCTCTAAGGAGAGGGGTGATCAATGACTCTTCATACAAAATATATGCAACAAATCCATAAATAGTGCTAATAAAACAAATTCAGGGAAGATAAATAAAAATGAAATGTAGTTTTACCTGTGAGGAAGTAATGCACTTTGGACTACCCGTTAGTGTTTTGTTGATAATTTCTCCATTTGATATCTGATTTGAGTGATTAAAAAACTATGTTAAAAAAAAATTCATATTAGAAACATGTTTTTACTGGTTTGTTGATTTTTCCAAGTCCAATTGCTGAAAAATCCATAAAA
Source organism: Pinus albicaulis (assembly GCA_034641835.2). Taxonomy (NCBI): domain Eukaryota; kingdom Viridiplantae; phylum Streptophyta; class Pinopsida; order Pinales; family Pinaceae; genus Pinus; species Pinus albicaulis. The sequence goes on along the minus strand of CM076575.1, from coordinate 1,077,710,260 downwards.
ATGACCATTTTTTATTGTCTCAAATGATAATTAAAATAACTTCATGACACAGATATCGTCGAGATATTTCCAACAACACTTGAATCACCTCAAATGAAAATTGTATCATAAAGTTATGCTTGTTTGATGCTTTTAAGGAACAATGAAAATTTGTTACAGGGGTGCCACAGGGCAGGAAAAATGCTAATATGGCAGGCTGACATTTTTCACCAATCCCATAGCACATTTTTCATGTCTCCAAGGATAAAGGAAGATTTGGAGCCTACAAAAGAGATGGGGATATTTGTAGGATACATAGAGACACCTCATAACTATTGGGTGTATTTTTCCTCACTCATGATGACAATGATGAGGATAGATGTCATATTTTATGAGGATAATGCTATGATAATCTTTCTAGAGCAAGAGCTGAGTATTTCAGGAGAGGAGGAGCTTCTAGTTCCACAGGAGGAGCCTTAGGATGTTTTAGAGTAGCCACAAGTAAGGAGGAAGGAGGATGATTCTACACGAGAGGTAATAGATTCTACCATATATAGTCAACTAGTGGGGTCCTTGATGTATATGGTGAACACAAGGCCCGATATATGTTATGTAGTTAATCAATTAAGTCAGTTTATGGTGAAGCCTACCAAGCTTCACTGGAAAGCAAAAAAAAATGTGCTTAGATACCTTAAAGACACAACATATTTCGGGCTATGGTATAGGAGGACTGATATGAAAGGAGTGTATTATTTTTGTTGTGCTAAGTGTCCTTTCAGTAATATAAACATGTACAATTTGTCTCCATTTGTTTGCTTAAGGAATGATATTTTTAACCATGAATTAAATATGAATTAGTGAACTTTAAGCATGAAAATAAGCCTTAAAAACACCGAACAACTGTGCATAATAGAGAAAAACATTCACACATAATTTTTACACAGTAGGCATGATGAAGCAGTTCACCCCTCCTGGGCTACATCTGCTGGTCCAGCTCCAAATGACATGTCCCTCTTTGTCATTATGCTCAAAATTGTAAATTACATGTGTTTATAGGCCTCTAATGGCTATTTTCTCTGCACCAATGGCTCCAGAATGCTCAAATTAGTCTAGGTAGACTCTTGTTTCACCAAAATTGGTCGAAAATTGACCTCCAAATGCATTTTTCCCAATGTCATCTAGAAAATCTCCACTAAATGTGGAGATAGGCACTTAACTGCAGTTATATTTAATAAAAACCCCAAAAATAGGGTGCCACTACTAACTCCGCCAGTCAAAACCATTTCAATTTAATGTTTAAGGTTTTGGGCGCATGTGACATGTCAGCCCTAACCCTACGGTTTCGTTTTGTTAACCGTTAGTCCACATATAACAACATGAGTTGGAAACTGGAGTTGGTGGGGTTCCGCAAACCATGGCATAACATGCCATAACCCCGCTATGTGACAGGTTCAACACCACCCACTGGAGGTTACAATGAACGCAACTGTTAACTGCAACCGCTTTTACCATCGGTCATGTGTCCACCTGCTTTGCTGTCGGGGTTAAGTTTTATGTCGCCACGTTATATGGATACCATTTATTGCTGCATATAGATCATGTGAACAAGCCTTGGACCATTGGCTGGAGGTTGTTGAGCCCCAAAGATGTCCTTCCCCTTCACCAAATTTCACTTCATTTCCTTTGTCCCTTATCAATTACAGGCTTAAATGGTCAATAGGATTGGTTAAAGACACTTTAAGAATGTATATAATGACTAACTTGCTACACTTTTATGGTTTTGTTGTTGTAGTAATTTTTGACTAGACTTAGCTACAAAATGCAGCCATTTTGTAGCTAGTTTCCGATTCCGCAGCTGTCTTCATGTTCTCACAAGTTCCAGGTGTCACCTCAAAGAAAAACGCATATGGGTGAATTCCAGAATTCATCCACATCATTCCTTGCTCCCTACAAAGTCTGAGAAGAATTCTACAGGTGGTTATGCACGTGGAAAACCAAAACTAAGAGACAGACTTCTAATAGGACAAGGACTGTACAAATGTCTTTAATCACAGTACGAGACCTCCACTAGAGTTATAATTTGATTTTAGTTGGGAAAGACATTTATTTCTATTTTATCTCAAGGGAAGTTATGTAATTTTCTTATAAGAATGACTCGGGAGACCGAGAAATAGCTAGCTAGATTTATGTTTTGTTGCTAGATCTCAAAAGACCGTAATACTATGTTTTTGAAATACTTCCTTTAATGAAAGAAGCACCGCTTTATTGCAAGATCTGAGGCAATCTTGAGGAGATTTGTATGCTGATAAGGTGGTAGAGGGCCCCTACTGCCCGAGAATATTTGTGCACATTGTTTAGATAAGTAATTTTAGCCTTGTTGCATTCCTAGTTTAAGCAATTTTCTGAACTATGTGTTTTATACTCACTTGCATTGGATGTTACAGTCTAGTCTTGTTCTCATGAATTATTCCAAAATATCACTAATATTGAATGAGATATAACTGTAGTATTTTAGGAATTAGTTGCCTTTTTCTGAACTTTACGTTTTTGTGCTCAATTACATCAATTGTTACAACTAGAATTGTTCTTCTGAATTGTTCCAAAATATCCCTAATACTGAACGAGATAGGGCTGTAATAATTTAGAGATTAGTTGCATTATAAGTGTAGTTGTAATACTCCGGAGATTAATGGCGCGCTAGTTCAGTTTCTGTTCACTGTATTTCAAGTTAGACTAATGGCACACTAGTTCAGTTTCTGTTCACTTTATTTCAAGTTAGGATAATGGCATTCTAGTACAGTTGTGGTCACTGTATTTGAAGTTTGAATGATTGCATTTTAGTTCAGCTTTATCTATTGTATTTTTAGTTTCATTAGTTAGTTTTGTTCCATTAAACTTCAAGGCCTTCATTATTTACAAACTGCTCTTGTTATTAATCTCTTCCAACACATCATCGTATGGACAGGAATTAGTGATATCAGTTCAAGGCCTTAAATGTTCTACAATCTCTTATAATTGTACAAATAGCCTTTTTCCCAAAACTATTCCAAAAGACTCCTAACTTCCGAATAAGGCTTAGTAGTGACAATTTAAGTTGAAGAATGGATTAATTTCAGTGTCATAGGTTAATTTAGAGTAGATTTCCTCACTGTGTTGTAGACTATCTTTTCCAAATATGTTCTAACAAATTTCTAGCCATGGAGAATATTTTCTCTGTGATCTTGTAGGTAGTTGTTTACTTAGAAGAACATCATGGCACTAACTTATCCTTTTCTCAAGCTATTCCAACATATTTCTGATGAATGAATTGGACTGAGTTCATGTTGTGAGTTATTTTCTTGTCAAATTTTTGCATTTTCTAAGTGCCATACATAGTTTAGAATAGGTTTTGCTCTGTTTTAGTGTGACCAACAACTTATCTTTGCCAAAATTTAGTTCTTTTCCTCTTAGAATAAAAACACAAAACTAAAAACATTGAAAAAAAAAACACTAAACACAACGTAGTGAGAAACAAATACCTAGGCACATATAGTGCACTTCACTTCAACAATTTACTAGCCCTGGTTGACAATTTATGACCTCAATTTAGAAACACTAAGTTGAGCAGACATTTTGGTGCCGTTTCCGGGGAAGTGTAACTAGGTAGCCTTGTTTCTTACCTCCCAAAAACAATGATATGCGTAGAGAAAGAGACTCAAGGGGTAGATTCATAAGAAGCAGAAGCTTGATTCCTAGAACACCACTTGTTTCACCAAGACCAAGAGTTAGCACACCTCCAACTCAAACCCACATTCCATCCTTTATTGATCCTAGACTTCCAGAGGACTTAAGATCAGATATTCCATTAGAAAGACCTTCCACTTCATCCACTGAACCTGTCTTAGAAGAAGATTCAAGGACCCTTGCTAGAGACCTAAAATTTTCAACTTCTACAGAAGAATCAACTATGGCAGAAGAAGGGGGAGGAGTCTTTAATGGAGAACACACACTATTTGGAGGGGGTAGAGGCGCAAAAGGAGAAGGAGGCAGAGGAAGAGGTAGAAGAGAAATGGGAAGCTCTTTTGGATTTCCTATAGTAGAGGAAGAAACCAATGCAACTATGAAAAAAATTTCACCCTCTGTCCTTGCAAAATTTTATGGACTCAAAAATGAAGATCCTGAAACCTTCCTATTTGAATTTGAAGTCCTATGTAGAACCTATGAATATTTACAAGATGCTCAAAAACTTAAACTATTCCCTTCAACATTGAAGGGAGCAGCATTAAAATGGTTTATGAGTTTGATCAACAGTTCTATTAGGACATGGGAAGACATGAAACAAGAATTTATACAGAGGTATTTGGATTACTGTATGCCAGTCAACCATAAGGAAGAAGTGTTTAAAATTTTACAAAAAGAGGATGAAAATTTGGAAGATTTGTTGGAGAGGTTTAACTATAACATCAAGAGGGAAAAAATGGAAAACTTAGACCAAGACACCTTGAAAGCTCTCTTGTTGAAGACAATTAGGGATGAATGGTTATATATCCTTAACATGATGGGAAAAGTGGATATATCTCAGCTCACATTACCTGAAATAGCTGAATTATGTATCAACCTTTCAAGAGGGAAATCTAAAACTATAAAAGGACCAAGAGACCCTGATCTTGCAAGGGCAAGTAAATCTGCTTCTGGGACAGTAAGTAGGGCAGAAATAGGACATATGCTTGATGAATTCAAATCTGATATCTTGGGGAGTCTTAGTGAACAATTACACACCCTTAAGTTACAAAACAAGCAGAAAACTGAATCTGATGCCTTAGCAATATTTTATCCCAAATGTAGAAAGAAACATGCCTTGAGAGAGTGCCCTTTGGATGCAAAAGTTGTGGGGACTTGTGTAATTTGTTCAGAAAAACATGAGACCAAGAGTTGTCCTTCACTTCCTGGTCTTAAAGTTGTCTTTCAAGAAGAAACTCCTACAAGTTCCACAGAATCTCTCAATTTTGTCTCCAGGAGACCTTGGCAAGGACTTCAAACACAAGGATTTCATGATCAGTTGTATAATCAACCCCCACCAAATTGGAATTCTTGGCAGCAACCTTGGCCCCAATTTCAAAATCAATCACAAAATTGGGCGCAAGGAGCACAAAATCCCTATGGAAGATACTTTCAGTATTACCAATATCCACCATCCTACCCACTATATTCACATTTTCCTCCTCAACAAAACTTTCAACAAAATCCACAAAATCCACAACATCACAATCAACCACTTCCATTACCATTTCCTCAGAAAACAAATCAGTTGCCTGCCCAACCCATATCAAACCCCAACAATAAAAATCCTCGGAACACATACATGATAGAAGGCCAACAGTTTCCAACTTATTTGATCACTCCTTTAGACCTTAGTGATGTTCAACTTAGGTCTGGAAGAATACTTGAAAAGAGGAAACCTTTTGTAATCATACAAGAGCAAGACAATTCTGAGGAAGATTCTCTATGGATAAATAAAAGTCTTGAAGAGAACACATCTTTCCAAGACTCAAACATTGAAAAATCAAAACAAAAAGAACCAATAATTTCAACTCCTATATTAGAGCAGCCATCAACATCCACTTCTACACCTCCCTTTCCAGAAAGATTACAAATTGATAGGGGTATAGAAAAACAAATTATGGTGCCTAATTATGATTTCCTGGATGAGCTGAGAAATGTTTGTATTAAGATCCCATTATTGCGAGCTATCAAGGAAATTCCAATCTTAGCAAAGACAATAAAGGAGTTGAGCATGAAGAAAACAGGAAAAAGAATAAGAGAGATAAAGAAAATTCAACTAGTAGGAAAAATAACAGATATAATGATGGGTAAGATTGCTATTCCAAAGTATCTACACCCAGGAAATCTAGTTGTTAAGATACACATCAATGGAATTGAGATCCAAAACACACTTATTGATTTAGGAGCAGCAATCAATATCATGAGTAGACAAATCATGGATAGACTGAAACTTCCTAATCTTCTTTTTATACCCACATTATTACAATTAGCAGACAGATCTGTGATCAAACTTGATGGGGTAATAGAAGACATTCCAGTGTCCCTATATTCTTGGGAATATCCTGTGGATTTTATGATCCTAACTCCTAAGAATAATCTAGGAGGGCATCCTATTATATTAGGAAGACCTTGGTTAGCTACAGCTGATGCTTTCATTAGTTGTAGATCCGGTGATATGTACATTTCTGATGGTAGTGCAACCAAGAAATTTACCTTGTATCCTCCAGCAAAAACAATTACAGAATTGGATGATACTCAATGGATAAAGGATGAAGAAGATTTACAACCTCTCTTCACAATTTCAGAAATTAGTGAAGATAGCTAGATTCTGAATACCTTAGAGAACTTTGAATCCTCTTCGGAATACAAACATGAACAATTTCAAGAAGAATCCAACATTGAGTTTTTTTCATCAAGACATATGTCTCTCTATTCCATGGATAAATTTGGCATCTCTACAATCGAGATATTTCTAGGAAAAACTTTAAACATAAACAAGAACCTAGAGAAATATCAACAAGCAGAGCTAGTCAAAATATTACAGAGACATTCTTCTGCATATGCATGGGAGTACACTGATATGAAAGGGATAAGCCCCAAGACTTGCACTCATCACATCTATATAGAGGAAAATTGTAAACAAATCAGACAACCTCAAAGACGGATGAATCCAAATCTTAGGGAAATTGTTAAAGAAGAATTGAAGAAATTGTTAAATGTTAACTTTATCTATCCCATTTCAGATAGTCAGTGGGTTTCTCCTTTGGTAATTGTGCCGAAGAAAAATTGTAAATGGAGGGTATGTATTGACTACCGAGAATTAAACAAATCTACTCTTAAAGATCATTTTCCACTACCTTTCATAGATCAGGTATTAGATACATTAGCTGGAAAAAAGTACTTCTCGTTTTTAGATGGGTTTAGTGGTTATAATCAAATCCAAGTAGCACTTTAAGATCAAGAAAAAACCACATTTACCTGTCCTTGGGGTACCTATGCTTACCGAGTATTGCCATTTGGACTATGCAATGCACCTGCAACATTTCAAAGGGCAGTACTAGGAATCTTTTCAGATCTAATACATGATTGTGTAGAGGTATATATGGATGAATTCACAGTTTATGGAAACACATTTGAAGAAGCTTTAGAAAACTTGGAATTTTTTTTAAAGAGATGTAAAGAATCAAATCTTTCACTAAGTCATGAGAAGTGTTTTATGATGTTTACTGAAGGAATTGTTTTAGGACATCACATTTCAGGGGATGGGATTAGAGTTGATGAGTCAAAGTTGAAGTCATCTCTAACTTATCTATTCCAAGTTGTCAAAAATATGTTAGGAGTTTTCTTGGATTTACAGGATTTTATCGAAGGTTTATAGAAAAATTCACCAAGATATCATCTCCACTTTTCAAATTACTTACCAAGGACTATGAATTCGAGTGGAATCCTGATTGCCAGTTAGCCTTTGAGACGTTGAAAACAAAAATCTCCGAAGCACCTATTTTAAGGGGACCTAACTGGAAGTTACCTTTTCATATTTCAATAGATGCCTCAGATACAGCTCTAGGAGCAGTATTGGGACAAAAAGACCTGATTCCTTATGCCATCTACTATACCAGTAAAAATTTGACTCCTTCAGAGTTAAACTATATTGTAACTGAAAAAGAGTTTTTAGCTGTTGTTCATGCCATAAACAAATTCGGACACTATATAACAGGCTATGAAACTTTTGTTCACACTGATCATTCTGCAATTAGATACTTAATGAACAAATCAATTACTAATGGCAGAGTCATAAGATGGTTATTTCTTTTACAAGAATTCAACATTACCATTCTAGATAGGCCTAGAAAACAAAACACAGTAGCTGATTTCCTATCTAGACTCCAAAACATCAAAGACAATACCCTAGTTGAAGATTAATTCCCTGATGAATATCTTTTTGCAATTTCTACTCAAACTCCTTGGTTTGTTGACATTGCTAATTATTTAGTTTCAGGGAAATTTCCTTCAATAATGAATGCAAGAGACAAAAGAAAGATCATTTATGACAGTGCAAAATATTCATGGATTGCTAATGAGTTATACAAAACAGGTCCATATTTTATCATTAGGAGATGTGTTCGGGAAGATGAAATGCCTGAGATCCTCAAGGCATGTCATGATGAACCTTGTGGCGGACACTTTGCTGATAAAAGAACAACTTATAAGATCCTTCATTTAGGATATTATTGGCCATCCCTTTTTAAAGATGCTAAAGAGTATGTCAAAAGGTGTGACAGTTGCCAAAGGGTAGGGAAACCTTCTCCTTCAGGTGAGATGCCATTGCAGCCTCATGTACATATTGAACCTTTTGAAAAATGGGCTTTGGATTTTGTAGGACCTATTAGTCCTCCATCAAGACAAAAGAAATATATATTAGTTTGCACTGATTATGTTACCAAATGGGTAGAGGCCAAGCCATTACTTTCTGCTACTGAAGCATCTGTAGTTGATTTTCTTTTTGAGGATATTTTAACTCGTTTTGGTGTCCCAAGGGAAATTGTTACAGATCAAGGAGCTCAATTTACATCAAAGCTAGTGGAACAAATGATGGAGAGGTACAAAATCAGACACATAAAATCTACTCCCTATCATCCACAAGCAAATGGTCAAGTGGAATCTACTAATAAGGTCATTGAAGGGATCCTAACAAATACTATTCATTTACATAGAAGAGATTGGGTAGATAGGCTTCCTGAAGCCTTGTGGGCCTATAGAACTACATGGAGAAGCACAACAGGCCATACTCCTTATGAACTTGTTTATGGAAAGCAAGTTTTGTTTCCCATAGAGTTCCAGATTCAAACTTTCAAAATGGTAGTTCAGCTAGGACTTGATCTAACAGAGGCACAAAAGCACAGATTGGAGCAGATTAATGAATTGGATGAGATCAGACAAGATGCAGTTCAGAAAACAAGTATAGTCCAACAACAAAGGACTAGATGGCATGATAAGTACATCAAGGAAAAGAAGTTCAAAGAAGGTGACTGGGCTCTTTTGTTTGATTCAAAGTTCAAGGATTTTCAAGGTAAATTCCAAACACATTGGCTTGGGCCATATGAAATTATAATAATTTTTGACAATGGAGCAATAAAAATCAAGACAATAGATGAAGAGAAGGTCACTTTTCTTGTAAATGGTCATAGATTGAAGCTGTATCATAAGCCACTTTCAAGAGAAGAATTTGTCAAGAGATTCTAGGAAAACAGTAATGTGAAGTTAATGAAGAAGAATTTTTCTTCTTCATCAACTTAGTTGAATTTTCTGAATTCAAATGAAAAAAAAAAGTATAAACATGAAAACTAATCACTGATTAGCATGTTTATACAGAAAAGATAAAGTGAAAATCAGAATCCTTCTGACACTTTAGCTTTTCAAATTTGTTTTTTTTTTTTTTTCTGCAAGCAGTCATTACAAAATCATAAGTTTCACTCCATCATATCTCACTTCATTCATATTTCATTCGCTCCATTCATTCATATTTCATTCATTCCATTCATCCATACTTCATTCACTCCATTCCATGGTCCATTTCATTTCCATCTCAGATTTCTAAATTTGATCTCTTTCTGCAGATTGAGTGTTACAAATCATAAATTGCAGACCACTTTTTATGTTTCATTCCACTTCACAATTGTTATTCATTTCATTCCATTACATTTCACCTCACTCCTGATCCATTTCACTCTATTTCATGATCCATTTCATACAACATTCCATTCCATGTTTCAAAGTTTCTACAGGTACATTCTGCAGCCAGCTAGACATTCTGCAGCCAAATATCCAGAAGGCAACTATCCAGTAGTCATTTGATCAACAGTAAATTGATCCTGTACACCTATGACAACAAGCAAAATCAAAGGAGTTATGAAGACTGGAGAGTCAATGATTTTCAAAGGAGGACAAAGCATATCAAAACCACAAAGAAAGAAATTTGTTTTAAAGGAAAGGCAAAGGTAAAGTTGTAAAATTATTATGATGACAGAATATGAAAGTTATAGTATAGTTAGGTCATGTATGATTCAAAAATTTGTTTTAACTATTCGTGTTGATCATGCCTATTAAGCCTATCATAAAAACTTTGGACAAAATCCCTTCCACTCCGCCATTTCAAATCATCATTTAAAACTTAACGGTTAAAGTATTGAAGTGACCTATTTGGTCACGTCACCAACCAAAGTATTCAGTGATGATTTTGAATTTCTCACGAAATGTTTCCGCGGTATTTTCTCCCATGATGGTTCTCAAACTCATTAATTCGTGTAAATCACCCTCACTACATTTCAATCATTCTATAACCTCCTCATATCATCCTTCCGTAGCTAATTCCTACTGCATAAACAGAGAACAACATCTTTGGGGTAAAAACAACTCTTTAACAACCATTTTCACCATGGATAGAAGAACAGTAAATTGAAGGTTGAGAAGAGAAGCCATGGGTCTCATAGTAAGATCCAAACCAGTTGGAACCAAGTACTTAGAGGGCTACCCACAAATTAGAGAAATGCTACAGCAGGCTGGGTGGTTACAATTCTTGGAAAAATTTAATGGTTTTCATAAGGAGGTAACTAAAACATTTGCACGGTCCTTCAATGGAGCAGAGGTCGAAATAAGAGATATTAAATTCACTATTATAGAGGCTTTCATTGTAGAAGCAACATAATTACCCAGGCAAGGAGAACGATGGTTCAAAAATAGGGAATTTCATAATGAGGCATGGAGGCAAATGCTCAAAACACCAGGTATGGATGTTTCCATTTTTAAGAAGGGTATTCCTAGCTCAGCACTGAAGAATAAATGGTGGAATATGTTGCTCATTTTGCAAAAAATTATAACTTGTGAGGGAAGTTTTGGTACCCTCTATGTTTATCATATTCGGTTAATGATGCATTTCTTAGATGAAGAAATCAATTTACCCTTTTTCCTTCTTCATAGTCTGAAGAGAATGGCCTCTAATGTACAAAAGAGGGTTCAATTCCTGGAAACCACTTTGTACCACCACAGCCTAGTTAAAATCCTAATTGAACATCATTTGAGAAAAGTGGGAGACAATTGGGATGAGTTTCTAGTAAGGAATCACTTTGAAGAACCCAAGGAACTTCCATCTGAAGGAAAGCCTACAAGAAGAAGCAGGAGAAGGAAAATTCCCGAAGCTGTTGAAACTAAAATTGGTAAGTCTATACAAGAGGACAGTGAAGAGATAATTTCTGAGAAATTGATTGAAATTAGGAAACAACTTAAAAAGGAGAAGATGATAAGAAGGTATGCCAAGGAGAGAGGTGAAGGACCATCTCAACCAAGAAGAAGCCACAGACTTAGGGGTATATTGAAGAAAACAGGGATTAGACAAACGAGAATGATAAACATTGAGGATGAAGAGACGCCAACAACTAGATCACCTGAGTACCAATATGAAGAGGATCTTGATGAAGGAGCTCTGGAGATAGACCCAGCACAACAACAAATTTACAATTATGTTGAGACATTAGAGAAGAGAGCCTCAGAAAGTAGAGACAGAACTCATAGCCCACCAGAATTTGCAATTGATATGCTAAGAAGAGATAAATATGAGTTAGAAGTACTCAATAGGAATATCAAAAATGAGAATGAGATTTTAAGGGAGCAGGTTAAGCTGAAAAGTGATATGAATACAACTCTCTCTCTGCAAATGGAAAAGTTGTACAAGGCTAGTGAGAAATTGAAGAAGAAAAACAAAAAGTTGAGCAGGGCACTTATAAATTTGAGATTCAAGTTGGTCTTAAAGAAGCCTAGGAGGCCATTAACTATCAGGAAAAGCAGAAGAAGGATCCTAGATGTCCTAGCAGAAGTCTCAGAATATATGAGTTGATTGCATGAGGACATGCAAAAACTTTGCAGTGGGGGTATGTTGAGCTCCAAAGATGTCCTTCCCCTTCACCAAATTTCACTTCATTTCCTTTGTCCCTTATCAATTACAGGATTAAATGGTTAATAGGATTGGTTAAAGACACTTTAAGAATGTATATAATGACTAAATTGCTACACTTTTATGGTTTTGTTGTTGTAGTAATTTTTTACTAGACTTAGCTACAGAATGCAGCCATTCTGTAGCTAGTTGCCGATTCTGCAGCTGTCTTCATGTTCTCACAGGTTCCAGGTGTCACCTCAAAGAAAAAAGCATATGGGTGAATTCCAGACTTCATCCACATCATTCCTTGCTCCCTATAAAGTCTGAGCAGAATTCTACAGGTAGTTATGCATGTGGGAAACCAAAACTAAGAGACAGACTTCTAATAGGACAAGGACTATACAGATGTCTTTAATCACAGTACGAGACCTCCACCAGAGTTCTAATTTAATTTTAGTTGGGAAAGACATTTATTCCTATTTTATCTCAAGGGCAGTTATGTAATTTTCTTATAATAATGACTCGGGAGACCGAGAAACAACTAGCTAGATTTATGTTTTGTTGCTAGATCTCAAAAGACCGTAATACTCTGTTTTTGAAATACTTTTCCTTTAATGAAAGAAGCACCGCTTTATTGAAATATCTGAGGCAATCTTGAGGAGATTTGTATGCTGATCCAGTGGTAGAGGGCCCCTACTGCCCGAGAAGCTTTGTGCACATTGTTTAGATAAGTAATTTTAGCCTTGTTGCATTCCTAGTTTAAGCAATTTTCTGAACTTTGTGTTTTATACTCACTTGCATTGGATGCTACAGTCTAGTCTTGTTCTCATGAATTATTCCAAAATATCACTAATATTGAATGAGATATAACTGTAGTATTTTAGGAATTAGTTTCCTTTTTCTGAACTTTACGTTTTTGTGCTCAATTACATCAATTGTTACAGCTAGACTTGTTCTTCCGAATTGTTCCAAAATATCCCTAATACTGAACGAGATAGGGCTGTAATAATTCAGAGATTAGTTGCATTATAAGTGTAGTTGTAATACTCCGAAGATTAATGGCGCACTAGTTCAGTTTCTGTTCACTGTATTTCAAGTTAGACTAATGGCACACTAGTTCAGTTTTTGTTCACTGTATTTCAAGTTAGGATAATGGCATTCTAGTACAGTTGTGGTCATTGTATTTGAATTTTGAATGATTGCATTTTAGTTCAGCTTTATCTATTGTATTTTTAGTTTCATTAGTTAGTTTTGTTCCATTAAAATTCAAGGCCTTCATTATTTACAAACTAATCTTGTTATTAATCTCTTCCAACACATCATCATATGGACAGGAATTAGTGATATCAGTTCAAGGCCTTAACTGTTCTGCAATCTCTTATAATTGTACAAATAGCCTTTTTCCCAAAACTATTCCAAAAGACTCCTAACTTCCGAATAAGGCTTAGTAGTGACAATTTAAGTTGAAGAATGGATTAATTTCAGTGTCATAGGTTAATTTAGAGTAGAGTTCCTCACTGTGTTGCAGACTATCTTTTCCAAATATGTTCCAACAAATTTCTAGCCATGGAGAATATTTTCTCTGTGATCTTGTAGGTAGTTGTTTACTTAGAAGAACCTCATGGCACTAACTTATCCTTTTCTCAAGCTATTCCAACATATTTCTGATGAATGAATTGGACTGAGTTCATGTTGTGAGTTATTTTATTGTCAAAGTTTTGCATTTTCTAAGTGCCATACATAGTTTAGAATAGGTTTTGCTATGTTTTAGTGTGACCAACAACTTCTCTTTGCCAAAATTTAGTTCTTTTCCTCTTAGAATAAAAACATAAAACTAAAATCATTGAAAAAAAAACACTAAACACAACGTAGTGAGAAACAAATACCTAGGCACATATAGTGCACTTCACTTCAACAGTTTACTAGCCCTGGTTGAAAATTTATGACCTCAATTTAGAAACAATAAGTTGAGCAGACAGAGGTTATAATTGGGGCTTAAGCCCATGGTTCTGGGCCAAAGGTCATATGGTGGGCGCTGGCCCCCCAAACCCCAAACGCCATTCAAAACAAAGCTTAAATATGTGCGGAGTTCTATTACTATTAAGAACTTATCGTAGCGTGGATGGTAGCACGCGGGCTTGGTGGACATCGAGTCGGGTGGTCGATTCCAAATAAATTTTTATATTTCATACTGAGGACACATGGTGGCCTGTGGGCTTGTCATGTGTCACTCATCCAACGACTATTGCCAAATTCCATCAATGACCCAAAAATTCCTCCGTACCACCAACGATCAATGGCCCATATTAAGCCACGTGGCACCATCCTCTTGGCTATGGAAAAATGGAATATTACAGGAATATACCTGCTAATTGTACCTGCATGTTTACTGGGCATCCAGTCACAAAATTTTTATTGTTTGGGAAAACAGACAGAACACAATATCTTCCTCATACAACATCAGTTTTTTGAACCGTTCGCGATGCCATAATCACAACGACAAGAAATTTCCGGTCGCTCAAGTTCAGACATGTTTTGAGCACTTTCAATTTTGAGCATAACACGTGATCTCCTGATCACACCTCCCCATTGGGAAGCTTTTGGACCCCAAAAGAATTTAATCACCTGTTCAGAAGATGAGGGTACAACTCCCTCACCTTTTACACTTCCATCCATATTATCTTACTTGGTTTGCTACCCTTGAGCCCAATCCGAAGATAATCGACAATTCCCCTTTTAGAAGTGTGTGTCCTCCTGTCAAGGATGGAATCCTCCTTGAGCTCGTCCAGAAATTTTGGCGAGAAATCTTCGATTTATGGTAGCTGAATATCACTCCCTTGTTCATCAATCAAAGGAGGCTCTTACAAACGTAAATTCTCCACATTGACAACAAATACATTTGCATATATGAATTCAAGTCAACTTGAAATGAATTATTACCAACTTGTTTAATAATCTTGAATGGACCATAACGAATAGGCTTGATATTTTTACCTTCTCCTTGCATCCTTTCTTTGCTTATGTGCAACCATACTTCATCTCCTTCTTGAAACCTGTGATCAAATCTAGGTTTGTCATGCCTCTCCTTGTACTTGATTTGACTCTTCTCAAGCTATTCTTGAACTTGTTGATGAATAATATTAATTTTCTCAATAAACTTTCGAGCCTTGTCAATATCACTATGCCCATCAGTTGCAACATCCTTCTCATAGATGAAGTCTAATGGCGATTTCGGTAAATACCCAAAATAGGCTTCAAAAGGTGAAGTATTTGTAGAAGAGTGCTTGGCCCGGTTGTAAGCATGATGAATGTAATGCAGTTGTTCATCCCACAACTTG
The DNA here is from genome assembly GCA_034641835.2 of Pinus albicaulis. NCBI lineage: Eukaryota > Viridiplantae > Streptophyta > Pinopsida > Pinales > Pinaceae > Pinus > Pinus albicaulis. Next base: position 1,077,694,972 of record CM076575.1, on the reverse strand, counting down.
CGATGTTTGCTGCAATATCCTCTCAATAGATGCACAACAGCTCTATTCACCACCTCAGTTTGGCCATCAATTTGTGGATATAAAGCAATACTCTTTTTCAACTTTGTGTCCATCATCTTCCAAATATTGGACCAAAAAATCCCAACAAACCTGGAATACCTGTCACTAAAAATAGAAGTTGGAAAACCAAAATGAACCCATACATGTTGAAAATAAAGTTCACTAGTTTGTTTAACAATAATGGTTTTCTTACATGGCATAAGTATACACATTTTACTGAATCTATCCACAACTACATAAAGAAAATCATGTTCTTTCCTTGACATAGGTAGACCTCCAACAAAGTCCATGGAGACACTCTCCCATGGCCTTGATGGTACCGGTAGTGGCGTGTACAACCAAAGCTTCCTATTTCTAGGCTTGCTTGTTGCACAGATAGAACATCCTCTTGTAAAACGTGACATAATATCTATCATGCGAGGCCAATAATAATACCTCTGTAGATGCGCCACTGTTTTGCTTACCCCAAAGTGTCCAGCAATAAGAGACAAATGAGCCTCTCTCATGAAACTAAGTCTCTCTCCTTGTGGTATACACAACTTTCCCAAATGAAACCAAATTTTTTTATGCAAGTGATAATCATTTTCCTCAACTTGATTCCCTTCACTCAAACTAGCATACACATTTTTAAAATCAACATCAAATGCATACTGTTCTATGTAACTCTCATGTACAATACAATCATTTTTAAGCGAAGTAGAAGCACTTATAATTGGTCTTGAAAGAATATCATCAAATTTATTGAAAATACCTTTCTTGTACCTTATAACCAAGTGAAACTATTAAAGAAATCCCATCCACCTGAAATGTCATGATTGCTGCAATTTTGTTTGCAACTGCAAATACTATAGCGGTTGGTGATCGGTATGAATAATCGTCTCTTTAACCATCAAGTAGTGTTTCCACTTCTTGATAATTTGTACCAACGGATATAGCTCTTTTTCATATGTTGGATAATTGATTACAGCACCATTGAATGTTTCAGAATGAAATGTGATAGGCTTAACATGCTGCAAAAGTACTACACCCATGGCATAATCACTAGCATCGATTTGTATCTCGAATGACAGTCTCAAATCCAGTAATGCAAGGAACGGAGCTGAACCAATTTTGTCTTTTAAAGCTTCAAAAACTTGTTGCTTTTTTCCTCCCCATCAAAAGCCTTTATTCACACTTGTCACTGCATGCATAGGAGCTGCTATGGCAGAAAAGTTAGCAATAAACTTTCTCCAATACTGAGCTGTGCCTAAGAAACTTCTTATCTCGGTTACTGATTTGGGAGTGGGCCAATTCACAATGGCTTCCACTTTAGAAGGATCAATTCTCAATGCGCCTCCTCCTACAATGTGTCCCAAATAAAATAGAGAAGTCTTTCCAAATTCATACTTAGACATCTTAAGAAATAATTGCTCTTTCTTCAAAACATCAAGTACCCTCTTTACATGCAAGACATGCTCTTCTCTTGTTTTGATGAAAATGAGTATATCATCTAAATACATAATAAAAAATTCATCAAGAAATGGACATGAAACATTATCCATAACACACATGAAAGTCGTCAGTGCATTACACAAACCAAACGGCATAACCAACCACTCAAAGAGTCCTTGTTTGGTTTTGAATGCAGTCTTCCATATGTCACTTTCTGCAATTCTTACTTGATGGTATCCACTTCGTAAATATAACTTAGTGAAATAATTTTCTTCTTTCAGTTGATCTAGCAAATCATCTATCCTTGGGAGTGGGTATCTATTCTTTACTGTTATCTTGTTCAAATCTTTGAAGTCGACACACATGCGCCAAGTCCCATCTTTCTTCGGAATAAGGACTATGGGTGAACCGCATGGCGAAGTGCTTGGCCTTATGAGTCCCTTATCCAACAAGTCCTTGATTTTCCTCTTTATTTCAACATTCTCCATTATCGACATGTGATACATGCCAATATTTGGAAGAGGACAATCTTGTTGAAAATGAATCTCATGTTGAATCTCCCTTTTAGGAGGCAATCTTGTTGACTCCTGAAACATCTCATGATGTGCATCAAATACATCATATAAATATGATTTCAACTTAGGATCACAATATTCAAATGACTCATGATTAACATCAGCTTTAGGCTTAATCATTAGAAGAATAAAATTTTTACTTGAATTCACCAACCTTTTTACCTGTCCAACATTTACCATTGCAATATTTGTATTCTTGCGATGTGCTCTAACAATGTACTCCTTTCCATATTTGAATAAATGGTATTTGTTCTCATGGCAACGGAAGATAGATTTCCTGTCATACAAGTAAGGACTACCCAACACAACACCTGCAATATCAAGCCGAACCACATCTAATTCAACTGTGTCAACAAAATATGCAGTTACTGCAAAGCGCAATATGCACTTCTTTGGAACCTGTAAATTTTCATCCTTACAAATCCACCCAAGTGGATATTGTTTTGGATGTGGAATGGTCTCAAGATTAATTTTCTTAACCAAGTCATCAGAGATTAAATTCGCTTGTGAACCACTGTCAAGCAATGTATCAATCTTGGTATGTTTGGATATGACCCTTACATGAAACAATTCAATTCTCTCTTCATTTGGAGCTTCTATGTGACAGTTTGAAGTAATAATACTAGGTTTTGTTTCAATTTATTTCCCCTTCATGTTCTTCAATCCCATGGCTGTAATTTTAGTTTCATCACCTGAATACTCTCCTAAGTCTGTTGAGTTGTAGCTGCAGTTTTCTGCTTCCCTTTGTTTTTGTTAAACTTGGGTCTCTTTTCAGGATGTAGTTTCTAACAATTTTTCTCTTCATGGCCATTTTTTGAACAATGTTTACAAACAAATTTCTCTCCCTCTTTCTTAACGTATGCATTTTTTTTCCTTTTCCTTTTGAGGTCTTCTGTTTGTTTTTATCCTTAAAAGGTTTGTTTCTACCCTCTTCAAAAGTATTTTTACCTCTAGCTTCTAGATGTGTGGCTTGTACACATACCTCATCTAGACTTGTAGGATTAAACATGAGGATAGTATGTGTAAGATAGCTATGTAAGCCTACTATGTACTTGAGAAAAGTATCTTGACTCTGAAAATCTAACCCTAATAAGAGAGCTCTTCTCCTAAATTCTTGGGTGTAGTCTTGTACATTTTGTCCTTTCAATTGTCTGAAATTTTTCCAGTTCATTATGGCTTTCTGCATATGAGCTAATGGATAAAACTGTTATTTTATTGCAGTAATGAAATCAGTCCATGATAGAATAATATTACCATGTTTTTTGATCTCCTCCTTTGTCTTGGCTTCCCGCCAAACAAGTGCTGCACCTTCCATCCTCAATGAAGCTAGTTGGATTTTGGTGTCATCATAATGAAGGTTTTGAATTCTCAAATAAACCTCCAATTGCCTAATCCAATTATCAAGATTTTCTGCATTGACTTCACCATTAAACATTGGCAATTCAAACTTAACATCAATTTTTAGAAAAGGAATTTTAATAGTGTTCTTTGACTTAGATGGATGATGTACTGAAGATGAAGTAGAGGATTATGAGAATGAATATGAGGGTGATGATGGTGAATTTCCACTGCCTCAATTTCATTCATTGCCCTTCTTTGATTTATCTTAATCTTTCTGACCTTCTGATGATCCCTGAAATTCCTTGTGAAGTTTGGATCCTTCTCCTTCTAGTCTTTCATTCATTTCTTGATAAAGGACTCTCACCATTTCAGTCATGTCAAGGAATGATTTCCTGAACACTCTTTCTTCCTCTTTAGGATCCACCTGTTCATGGGTTTCTTCTTCTCCTGGAGGCATGCTTGATGATTCTTCTGCTTCTCTTGGAGGTGAAATAGGTGGTGGAGAACGTGGCAATATTGCCCTCCTTTGGTGTGGCTCACTTTGAGAACCTCTTGTTTCCACCAATTTGCCTTCTCCTCTCTTAAGCTTGAGCCTAGTAAGCATGAAAACCCTTGCAATAATTAACAAATATTTGCGCATAAAAACACCAGATATTAAGCTCCAGCTCTGATACCAACTTGATCTAAAAGGAGTGCATTAGTTCTGCTGTGCTAAGTGTCCTTTCAGTAATATAATCATGTACAATTTGTATCCATATGTTTGCTTAAGGAATGAGATTTTTAACCATGAATTAAAGATGAATCAGTGAAATTTAAGCATGAAAATAAGCCTTAAAAACAATGAACAATAGTGCATAACAGAGAAAAACATTCACACATAATTTTTACACAGTAGGCATGATGAAGCAGTTCACCCCTCCTGGGCTACATCTGCTGGTCCAACTTCCAATGACATGTCCCTCTTTGTAATTAAATTAAAAATTTTAAATTACATGTGTTTGTAGGCCTCTAATGGCCATTTTCTCTTCACCAATGGCTCTAGAATGCTCAAATTACTCTAGGTAGACTCTTGTTTCACCAAAATTAGTCGAAAATTGACCTCCCAATGCATTTTTCCCAATGTCAACTAGAAAAGCTCCACTAAATGTGGAGACAGGCACTTAACTGCAGTTATCTTTAATAAAAACCCCAAAAATAGGGTGCCACTACTAACTCCGCCAGTCAAAACCGTTTAAATTTAATTTTTATGGTTTTGGGCGCATGTGACATGTCGACCCTAACCCTATAATTTTGGTTTGTTAACCGTTAGTCTGCATATAACAACGTGAGTTGGAAACTGGAGTTGGAGGGGTTCCGAAAACCATGGCATAACATTCCATAACCCCGCAATGTGATAGGTTCAACACCACCCGCTGGAGGTTACGGTGAACGCAACCTTTATCTGCAACTGCTTTTACCGCAGGTCATGCATCCACCTGCTTTACCGTCGGGGTTACGTTTTATGTCGCCGCGTTATATGGATACCATTTATTGATGCATTTAGAACATGTGAACAAGCCTTGGATTTTTGGATGGCGGTTATCAGTGGGGATTAAGCCCATGGTTATGGGCCAAAGGTCATATGGTGGGGGCTGGCCTGCCAAACCCCCAACGCCATTCAAACCAAAGCTTAAATATGTGTGGAGTTCTATTACTGTTAAGAACTTCTTGTAGCATGGATGGTAGCACGTGGGCTTGGCGGACAACATGTCGGGTGGTCGATTCCCGTCGGCTCCAAATAATTTTTGATATACCATACTGAGGACACATAGCGGCCTGTGGGCTTGCCACGTGTCGCTCATGCAACGACTCTTGCCAAATTCCATCAATGGCCCAAAAAATCCTTCGTACCACCAATGATCAATGATTGAGATTAAGCCACGAGGAGCCATCTTGTTGGCTGTGGAAAAATGGAATATTCTAGGAATATACTTGCTGACTGTACCTACATGCTGATTGGACATCCAGTCACAATTTTTTTGCTATTTGGGAAAATAGACAGAATGAGATATCTTCCTCATACGACATCAATTTTTCAAACCGTTCATGGCGCCAGAATCACAACGATGAGACCTTTATGTTCACTCAGGTTCAGACCTGTTTCAAGCACTTTCAATTTTAAGCATAAAACATGATCTCCTGATCAAGGAATAATGGTGTGAAGCTCCAAGGATTCACTAATGTAGAGTGGGTAGGGATTCCATCAGATAGGAAGAGAACTTTAGGAGCTATCTTCAATGTTATATCAATAGTTATTTCATAGTATATCAAGAAATAGATATCTGTATCACTCAACTCAATAGAGGCCAAGTATATGGTTCCCAGTCAAGCAGTGCGCGAGGCCATATGGATGAGGAAAATTCTTGTTGGTATTTTCATTTAGGAGATGAATCCTACTATGATTTATTGTAATAATTAGAGTTGTATCAAACTATTTGAAAATCCATTATTTCATGATAGGTCCAAGCACATTGATATCATGTGCCATCACTTAAGAGATTGCGTGCATAGGAGAACATGATGTTGTAGTACATTCCCACAAAGGAGTAGGATGTAGATATTTTGAAAAAGGCATTGTCAAGAGGCAAATTCGAGTTCCAAAGGTGTAGGATAGGGGTGGTGCGGAACCCTTTTCTTGCTAAGAGGGAGTGTTGAAATTGTAGCAAGAAAATTATTCATTTGACTTGTGCCTTAGTCAAATGGAGAAATTCGATTTTCCACATCAGCATGATGACCTAGATTGCAGTTAGCTAGATTGACATGACCTTGTCTCCTAGTTAAGTCAGTAAATTCGAGCTATATGATAGAAGTAGAGTTTTGCATAGGTTGATTGCTAAAGTTTAGCAATCTAGTGGAGTCATTATTATTTAAACTCAATTAAATGAGCTCTAGTCTTTAGTGGAGTCAGTAGGAGTTTAGTAGAGTAGCTATAACAATTTTTAACTCACTGATATCTCACTAAACTGATCAATTTACTAAAAATAAACCCAATCATGCATGAAATTCAAATTTCCTAGTTGGAGTGGAGGAAAATGCACATTGTAATTATCAATTGTATACTAGTTGAGTGTGCAATTTTTTTGCATTGAGAAAGTGGTGAATTAATTTAGGATTTGTAATAGGGAATTATACTATTATTTATTAGCTAATTTCCTCCTCGATTACGCAAGGAAATAGGAGGAAGGCGGAGGCTTGAATTAGCTAAGTGTTGGTCAAAGCAGGTCAATGTGTAGGAGATAAAAATTGCGGTGCAGGGTGTGCTTCAGGACTAAAGAAATAAATTTTAATTAATCCATATTCTCATCTAAATTAATGCAAATCAACAAAGGGTTTTTTCCTAGTTGGGTTCCCCTATAAAATCATTATGTTCCTTGTGTTTTGATGGTTGCGTGTGTTTCTATTGTGTTTTTTAATATCCGCAGAATAGTAGAATAAATTTATGTCTCTTGTTTTCAGTTTGATTTCATTAGCAGTAGCAAATTTCTTGTAATTTATACACTCCTATTTATATAAAAATTGATATAAATAATTTGTAAATGTAGATCCACAAATTTCTCCTAGATCCACAAACATCTCATGTAGTTACAACCACGTGTTAACATCTAACAAGTAGCATCTCTTCATGTCTTCTTACAGATATCTCATAGATTTGATATGAGACACTTCTAAAAAATTTCATGATTCTTCTCCATGAATTTTGCTTGATCAATGATCTCAAATATTCCTCAAATCTTCAAAATTTTGAAGAGGAAATTCTAATTTGAGACTTAGAGGCAAAATATGACTCTCCTGGAATCTTCAAATAGGCCTACACACCAAAAAACTCATCCGACTCTTAGGTATAAGTGAATACATGCTATTTTTATAATAATTAACCATAAATTCACTCAAAATACTAAAATAATGGCTTGGAAAATAATAATGATAAACCCACATATGAACATGAAAATGGTCTTAGTATAAGGTAATGGATCTGCAAAATATGGTAAATATAGAAGGAAAGTGAAATAAATAATAGTGAAAAATATGAAATTTCGGAGACCCAACATTCCCCCCCAACTAAAGATGGTGCATGTCCTCATGTAGCTTTGTATTGATTCTCATTGATCATTTTATGTATATATTTTTTTTGTAGCCTTGAGGTGTGCAAGACTTGTAACTTTGAGAAACTCTAAAAGACTTGCAAATTATCTTCAATTATTTATTTTTCTCATGGGATTTTCTCTAAAAGATATATAAGTGACATCCCTTGTGGTTTGTTTTTGTGTAGCAACCATAAGTATTTTAAATGTTGGTTATTATGTGGAAACACTTTCCTTTTATTATTCTTCTTGCTGCAACCAAGAATACTTTGAAATGACTTCAATAGGACGATCCATTCATATATATCAACCAATCCTTGCTCATAATTTGAATATTTTCAAAACATATCAATATTTGAGCCAAAGGGAAATATCATTCAATTAGGAGAATCATGTTCGTTAACAATATATAGAGTGATGGAATGTGGAATTTAAAAATGGTAATGAATATCGCCCCAACTGAAAAAGTTTATGTCTTTTGAAAATGGGGAAATCAATGTCACGTGGGAAATTTTACAAATACATGTCTTTTAGCATTCAAGGAATCAACAAATAAAGATTAGTAAACAACATATCTTCACCTACCTAAAAATTCAATAAGCTATGCATCTATGTGATCTTGGTTGTTACTACTAGATCATGAAATGTGAAGTGAAATAGTTTTATCTGTTTCTTCTTTTCTTGGTTGCACGAGTAGTGGATGAAATATGTGTGTTAGTGTTTTTGTAGCAATGGAGTACCAAATAGCACCTCCTTAACAGTTGGTTGTTCCTTGAAAAGGATCACAGAGATAATTGGTGATGTTAGTGGAGAGTCTTGAACAAAAAAAGCATTGAAAATAGAGATAACAACGCATCGACAAACACGAACTTAAAAAAAAGAGACAAATACAAACAATGCTCAATCGAGAAACAAGTCAACACAATAATGGAGAAATACCCCCTTTATTGACTACTGATGGTAGAAGAATACAATAGAATCCTAAAAATACTTGTAGAGAATCCTTTGAGCTACGGTGATCAAATATCCTCAGCAAGGAGATCCATTTCCTTAGTCTCTTTGAAATATTCTCCTCTCTCTCAAAATAAGTGTGAATACTCTCCAATGGAGGACTCTTCTTCTCTCACTAATATGTTGGATTGATTAGAAGAAATATGGGCAACATGCTAGTGCTCTCACTTCCTTTGCTTCAAAAATGAAATGTGATGTTGCTATGATAGAAATTTGGATAGCTTAACATTGTCTCATGTTTTTCTCTTCCCATGACTTGTTTATATAGAAATTTTTTAACCCATCTTCCATCCCTTGGTTCAAGAGTGATAGTGACCCAAGAGTAGGAAAAGATGATTCCATTGAGGGCTGCATATCTTCTGGGAGACCTCAATTTGGTTGTCCTTGATTGACCAAATCAGGGAATCCCCTCCCCAAGTGTGGGAATTGGTCCTGGAATGTTGAGTTCACCATTCCTTCGACCACGCGAATTTTGAAGGAAAAGTCATGCATTTCCGCCTTTCTTCTGGTGAACGGTAAAAAAATTCCTCTTATGGCCTTAGGAAATGTTAAATTTTTATTATTTCCATGATGTCTTTGGCTGGAAAATCTTGATTTGTACCTTTTTCTAGAAAATATCTAATGTATTTTGTAGTGTACGATTTTCTGGTTTTAATAGTTTCGCCATGATGTATGAGGTCTAGGAGCAAACATATAGCCAAAATACATCACATTTTTTGTACTGAATGAAAGTATGCGTAACATATTTGAGAGAGAGAGAGAGAGAGATTAAATTGCTTCAAAGATGAGTAGAGGGACCCATTGACTGAGGAGAAAGGGTAACCATGCGCTATAGGAAACCTGAGTGATAAAACAAGAAATGTTTCCATGAGGTGGGCATGTCCCATGCTCATTATGATGACTAGTTAATACAATCTAAGATATATTGGTTATGTCAAGTCACACCATAGTAGGTGACATGTTGTTTGTTGGCGATGATAACTGTTAATGCCCTCAAGGGAATTTTTTCTTTGAACAACTAGACTGAATTTAGTGCTCTCATGCATCGTCTAGGTGTAGCAATTTTTGAGTGAGGTGCTAATGTTTGCATGGGTCTTCGACTTTGGGAACCTCCCATGCATTTTGGCTTAAGAATTGTGGAAAGAGATGCTTAGTAATGCATGGGTATTTGACTAAATGGTAGAGATACAAAGTTTATGAAGGACAATACCACCTTGACATGAAAAATGGTGCTGATGTCGAATGTTAGGGGGATCGATGACATCAATGGGAAATGTTGATTCCCATTATGCCACCCAAGGATGTTCCTTAAAGGGGGAATATATCCAAGGTACTACCTCAATCCTATAATATGAGTGGTGAAGTCGACAAGAAAGAAGCATCAATCATCCAAAAATTGTTGATACATTGAATCAAGGTTTCTTGGTGAAGCATACTGTAACATGGTGGGTTAACAAGGCATGCTAACGAGAGCTGTATATAAGTAATAGTTATGGAAAACTGGCCCTAGGTAGGAACTGTAATGCAAGTGGTGGAATTTAAAACAATTTCTGATAGTAGTAGCCCTAGATTTAGGGCATCTAGGGTGTGTGTAAGTATGCTTTTACTGGTGTGATGGGGATTGGTGAAAAATGTGCAAGTCCCGACTAAGGATGACTTAGAAACTGCCGCCAAGTATGAAACATAAAAATATGGATGGGATAATTTTTCCTAAAAAATATTTATACATTTTCCAAAAGAATGTAAAAGTGGTTTGGATGTACAAACATGGAGACAGGTGCCCCAATAACATGTGTGGGTCCTGAAAAATGATATTAGGATGGTATTTGCTGAGGGTGGGGGCCACATTGGTTGGTATCCATGTGGGGGTGATGATGCGGATGAAGTGACACATATGGGCTATATTAATGGGGATGTGATAGGCTAAATGTGGAAAGTGGTAATGCGTCCTGCTTGATATGTCGTAGAATATTAGTGGTGGTCCAGGAGTGGGTTTTAATATGTGATGAGTGAAGCAGAATGAGACTGATCATCAAGGTGTATAAATGAAGTGGTTCTTGGACCAAAGTGGGTAGTCATGGATCCCGATAATGGAGGGGGGTATATGAACATGAAGGGGATCCATGAGTGGGAGGGATCTATCGACCAATGTGGGTGTTTATCATATGCAATATGATGTGATGATAAACATGGTCGAGATGATGGACCCAAGGGTGAACTTTGGAGAAATTATGTCGAGATATGCATATCATAAAAGGAACCCTATCATGTTGAGTGGTGAATGATACTTGCTCTTGTATTTTTCTGTTGGTGTATTGGTCGAAGCATGGTGTTTTTGGTGTACCTGCAATATCTGCGGCTAATACCCCAAGTGAAAAATATATTTTTAAAACATATGAATAATTTGTGTTGACATGAGTTAAAAAAACAAAAGAAGGCATACTTGAAACAATGTTTGGGGCGTGTGACGAGCCCAAAAATAAGTTTTGGTAATAACTGGAATAGAAAGTTTCATGATGAAGACGATGTGGAATCCTCAGGTGGTTTTGTCTTAACGATTCTCTAGCTACTTGAAATCGTGGAAGATATTGACAGTTCTTTGTGTGATGGAAGTCATAGCACAAGTGACAATAACAGTGAATAATTTTCTGTTGGTTGGAGAGATGAATTTGGGGGATAAGGGTTACTATTCGAAAAATATCAGCAAACCTATCCAATCCTGGCATTGGTTAACCAAGTGGTTTGGCTTATCACATAAGTAACATGGAAGGTTTGGTTTAGACCATTATTTTTTGGGGCGTTGGGTATTTTTCCCATATCTAGATCGGTGATGGTGAAAAGAGGTCGACAGGGTTTTTGCTGGTTTTTTTCTCTTCAAACACACACAAGATGGACCTAGATGCTTCATTCCCTTGAGTTGTGGTACTGTCTAAAAGTTTTGAGTCCGAACTAACTAAGTCAGAGTTTTCAATGATGAATCGACACATGAATTATAACATAGAGCGGAATCGGGAAAGGTGGTGACAATGTCGCACATGACAGTTACTTCCACTTCCACATAATATATGACAAGTATGACGTTTGTGCCTAGATAACTTGCTTTGAGAAACAAGACTGAATGGGTACCAGTGATTAAATTCCCTTAATTTTGGGCATTACGTGATCAAATGATTAGGTTCATCACACAAGGAGCAGACCGGGACATGAGGTCTAGCCTCTGTTTGTCTACTTTTAATCTGTGGGGTTGGGTGTGTTGGGTATGAGCATGGTGTTTGTTATTCTCGCACATATAACATTAACTTGGATCTGTCCTCCCCTATCTGCATGGGTGTTGCAGATGGATCCTGGGATTTGGATTGCACAAGTTCACATAATGCATATCTATATTGGGGGATTTCGGGGCAATGGTGTGTATAATGCCCTTATTCCATGCATATGGTGCATGCATGGTTGGTACATAATGCCTTACTTTGTACATTTGTGGCCTATTCTCTAGTAGGTGGAGTTGGGGTTACGGTCGTACTTTCAACATGTAGAAGAGCTTTCAATGCTTCTAACTCTGGGTAAGTGTCGGTAGGATGGCCAAATACATTGCATAAAGCACAAGGTGGAGGTGTCCTAGGAATCTTAGGATGTCCACATTCTTCCCTTTTTTCTTCTCTTTTTTAGTGGCACCATCTGGTGTCACTACAATTGCTTCTTGAGTTGTGATGGCTCCTTGGAGGTAAAAGGAATGACACCTGTAAAGGTGATAACTAAGTTTCCTAACATGGTCGGAGGGGCCAAGTACCAGACCGGTATCGGGAGAGCCATGTTTTGCAATGTAACGGTTGCCATGACTTGGTGCGAGACAAAATGACGCAGGGGATATAAAAAGGGGCTTTAGGTGATGGAATATGAGAGAAATGATGAGTTGATAGTGGTGACACTCGTGGTGTTGGGATTTGGTTCCTGACTCAGTTGGTTGTTTGATGAACTCATCATGCACACCGAAACTCTTGTAGTTGCTAGAACTTCTCCTGGAAATACAAGGGGTTCTGCAGGGTATGTTCTGAGGAGGGTGGATGGTTTGAATTGACCGAGACTGAAGTCCGTGTATGTTTTAACCAACTCGGTATAAGAATCTACATATGGTAGAATGTTGTCAAGGGCGGTTATTGACTTCTTCTCGTAATATGTGAGTTGGTTGATTGTAATGAATTTCCCTTCATGGGGAAACATCATTACCCTAAACATGGAGGATGCTACAAAATTCATTGCATACATATCGCTTCATCCAAGAAGGATGCTATAATCCAATTGTGCATCTAAGACTTCAATATCAATGAGAACAATTTTTCCAGTGAGATGTATCAGTACGTCTTGAAATAGACCTACAGGGGCGGAAGGGTGCCCATAATATGCTCTAAGCATGATGTCGGATGGTTTGATTTTCGATGATCCTAACTTCTGCCAAACCATTTTTGACATAATACATATGGAGGCTCCTTCGTCCACGATGCAACGTTGGATGGTGATGTTCTGGATTGAAAATGAGATTTGAAAGGTGAATAGAGAAGGGAGTCGCGAGCTCGCTTTACCTTGGTAAAAAACCATTAAGCGAGAATCAGAAGGGTCGATCACACCTAATGCAAAAAGTTGGGCTTCCCATTGGGCTGGGCAAGATTGCAGGACTTCGAATGATGACATAGCTGAAGGGGATTGAGCCAAATTGTCGATTATGTTGTAGATATGAGAAGCCATTGAATTATGTCTTGTGCTCCTCAAGGGACCTTTTACCATTTTTGGCGTAGGTTCTATAGGTATCCGAGGAATGGTTAATGGTGCTATAGGTATATTTGTGCTTGAGGTAGATGGGTTGGTCTCTGGGGAGCTTCATAATTTCTATTTTGCATTTGCAGGAGAATGTATTCTCTTTCCATGTAAATATCGCGATTAGAGTTGTTATGAGTTTTCCCTCTAGGATTGTTTTGCTGGGGTGGTTTATGCTGTTGAGTATTAACCACTCCCTGGTGGGGGAAAGGTTCCTACGTTACTGTAGTTTATTGGTTTTTACCTCCTTTTCCCCTATTATCCTGAATTATTTTCAACTCAAGGAGCTGAGGACAGTGGTGGGTATAATGACCGTATTCCCCACATATGGCACAATAATGATTTTCCCTTAGACTAGTGGTCTTATTTTTCCTTTGGAAGTTGTTGCTGGTTTGTTCCTGCTTTTGGTTTTGGTTGGGGTTTCCCCCAACCTGTATTTACGAGGGGCGTTGTTGATTGTTGCCCGCCTGTCTAGGACCTCCCTTTGATTTTCTCTTTGGTTTTTTCTTAGCAAAATTAGGGGGATTGTTTGTATTCCCCTGTTTAAATGAAAATTTCTTTTGAGCCTGAGAGGGTTGCACTAAATTAACCCCTGCATTGTTTTGCGTTGGTGGGATATTTTTTTGTTGTGCAGGAAAATGAGAGTACTTGTTTCCATGCTCCTGATTGGCGTACGTATTTTGGGATGCAGATCTTACGTCCGAGTTCCTAGATGAGTACTGGGGGAGAGTATGGTCCTCGCTATGGGGGATGATATTGTTTATGTGAAAAATCCTAGATTTGGATTCCTACTGCAACAATTTTGAATTACTTCTCCTATTATTTGATAATTATTTCACTACATTGAAATACCAAATTAATTACTGAAGCAGTCTACACAAATAATGATGCAGAATAAAATCTAATTGTTGAAACAATATGAACAAAATACCATTAAAAAAAACCACATTGACATAGTTATTTTTGGACTAAGTCCCCGGAAAAACCCAACTTAGGAAAACCGATGCAACATATCTAAGGGTTTGTATTATTAAGCAACAAAATCTTAAATACAACTAGGGTGTCAACATCCAGTAAACCCTTTATAGAAATCTAGATAGAAAAAATTACTGTGAGATATACCTCAGTCAGCAAGTCTCCAACTGATAAAAAACAATGCCGATGAAGCCCTCACTACCTCTGCGTGATTGCTTACGCTCGATCTATGTAAGCCTATGTAGGAAAGCTAGAGGGATTGCGTCACCCCTTCCTGTAGCTGATCTGGCTGATCTGAAGCTGGATCTTGGCCCTCCTGGCTCAGAACCCCAACCACTATCTTTCTCCGGAAAGACTCCAAGAGACACTACAGTGGCTCTACATGATTATCTGCGGTAACTGTGTCACCCTAGCCAGAAACTGCATTGTCTCTCTCCTACGTTGATGTTTCCTCTCTCTGAAATGTATTCTTGGCCCTCCTGACCAATCTCTGCTTTTTCCCCTCTCCGGATATGATCACTGAATCAAATCACTTAGAAAACCCAACCCTAGTGATTTGTTCTTGATCAAAAGCTGTGTCTCCTTAGACAAATTTGAAATGCTCAATGGCTCAAGTGTCAAGTGTATTTTCCATAGGCCCCTCACCCTCCTTCTTATAATCTTCCATTGACTCTTCAACAACCAAGATTAAAACATAATCAAGGGCTAAGATTAACTTGGATTTGATCCGTGACTTTATCTAGAATATTCACACTTGATTTAATTAATACACTTTAATTAATGAAATTCCCTAAGTTTAGACTTAGGAAAATATTAAAAATGATTAATTAATTTAATTAAATCTTCTCTAAGTGGAATTTTCCAAAACCATTTTTGGGTTTTATGGAATACATGTGTCTAAGCCTATATACAAAATTACAAGGCTAGATCACATCCGATGTTACCATAAATTAACACTCCCTCTTAGCGAGGAAAGTGCTCTAGAAAAACACCTCAATGTGCTGCCAATATGACTTCTAGAACATCTCTGCTGTGTTGTTGATGCTGCTCATTAAAAATGCAAAAAAAATGCTACAACTGTACTGCTACTGACTCTGCATACTGCTTCCAACTGCCACTGTACTGCAACTCCATCTAAATTCTGCAACCATGCTGCTACACTGTGTGAGCACCACTCTGCACTGCATTGCCTCTCTGTGCACTGCATTGCTGCTACTCATCTCTACTGCTACTGCACTACTACTACTGTTGCTAATTGCAACAAAAAAACATCTGAAATTGGACAAGTAAATATGCAACTGAAAAATAAGACTGACAACTATCTCTCTGAAAAATACTGCGCTATTGCTCGTTATGCACTGCATGAGCACTGCTCTGCACTACACTGCTGCTACTCAATTGCTGCTCCCTCTCTACGCTGATCAGGCTCTAGTACTGCTAGCCACTGCATCATCTCATCATCTTCTGCTGCAACTGTCCATCCTGCTACTGTCTTTAGGATGCCGTAGCTCACATGTGATCCAAGAGTTCGAAAATACTCAAGGATCTCGCCTTCTTTTAGATTCTCGATCTACAAATCCAAATCAACCCACTTTTCTCCTTTTGGAATATGAGTTAACATAGCACAATATTTCTCTACCTCAATCTTGGTAGCTCCTGCATGTGGATCTTCCTTCTCCTCTTTACCCTGTTTCTTAAGAGGGCATTGTGTGGCATAAAGCCCCATTTCTCCACACCGGAAGCACTTGATCTTAGATAGATATTTCTTCTTCTGATTTTGTTGCCCTTTTGATGCAAGGGCAGTGTTATCTTCTTCCTCCTTCTTAACCTTTGAATTGCTACTGCCATCCTCCAAGTGGATTTTTAGGAGATCTCTCCTCAACTCTTATTGCTGTAATGCTGCCCACATTGCTTTCCATCTTGGAAGCCTTTCTCTACCCAATATACTTTGGACAAAGACTTGATAATCCTTTGAAATATAGTTTAGTATGAGCTTTAATGGATCTGAGACTCTAGGAGCAGATCCTACTACAGACAGTTGATCTCGGTTTTCCTGAATTCGAGACAAGAAGGAGTCAACACGTTCTCCCTTCTTCATCCTGATATTCCACATCTTCTCTTCAAGGTACATCTTCCGTTGCTCGGAAGATCCTTGGTATAGATTTTGTAGCCCTACCCACATTTCTCTAGTAGTGGTTTTGGCTGCTATGTGAGGAACAATGTGATCCTTTACTCCTTCTAGGATCAATCTCTTGGCTCTAGCCATATTATTCTTGAACTGCCTCAGGTGTGCTGCATCAAGAGGTTCTACAACTGCGCTGTCTATGAGGGCTTTCAGATCATGTTCATTAAGGAGAAATTCTATCCTTAATTTCCAGATAATGTAGTTGGAGGCACCCTCCAATCTATCTTGGTCATGCAGTACGTTGTTGGCCATCTCCTCAAATATCGATGCCTTTCTCTAACCCTTTGCTCAGCTTGAATTACGCACTCCTTATGGAGTAAGTCACTGCTTCTGTTGCTACTCAGGAAAAACTGAGTTTCTTTGAATAAGAAACCCTCTGAGATCAAGAAATCCCCAACTGTGTTTTTCAGAATTTTTTGACGCTTATGCACTAGCTCTTACTGCTGTGTAATAAATATGTCCTTCAACTACGCTTCTCTACTACGCTGCCACTTTCGCAACTGAAAAAGCTTACCCCTCTGCCAACTCTCTCAGAGGGAGCATTTTCTGCACTAGAATGCCCTCTTGGCATGGACAACATAATTTTCTGGGAGGGTCTACTGCTGCTTACACAGATCCCAGACTCTACAACACTGATCTGCTGGTTCTCTTCATTTCTCCTACACTTCAGCTTAAATAAGCTCTGATACCATGTGAAAAATCCTAGATCTAGATTCCTACTGTAACAATTCTGAATTACTTCTCCTATTATTTGATAGTTATTTCATTACATTGAAATACCGAAGTAATTACTGAAGCAGTCTACACAAATAACGATGCAGAATAAAATCTAAGTGTTGAAACAATATGAACAAAATACCATGAAAAACAACCACATTGACAAAGTTATTTTTGGACTAAGTCCACGGAAAAAACCAACTTTGGAAAATCGGTGCAACAGATCTGAGGGTTTGTATTATTAAGAAGTAGAATCTTGAATACAGCTAGGGTGCCAACATCCGGCAAACCCTTTAGAGAAATCTAGACAGCAAAAATGACTGTGAGATATAGCTAACTCAGCAAGTCTCCGGATGATAAAAAAAAACGCTGATGAAGCCCTCACTGCCTCTGCGTGATTGCTTACGCTGGATCTGTGTAAGTCTGCATAGGAAAGCTAGAGGGACTGCATCACCCCTTCCCGTAGCTGATCTGGATAATATGAAGCTGGATCTTGGCCCTCCTGGCTCAGAACCCCAGCCTCTATCTTTCTCCAGAAATACTCCAAGAGACAATACGCTGTCTTTGCGTGACTCTCTGTAGTTACTGCATCACCCTATCCATAAACTGCGTTATCTCTCTCCTGTGTTGATGCTGCCTCTCTCTGAAATGTATTCTTGGTCCTCCTTACCAATCTCTACTTCTTCTCCTCTCCGGATCTGATCATTGAATCAAATCACTTAGAAAACCTGACCCTAGTGGTTTGTTCTTGATCAAAAGATGTGTCTCCTCACACAAATTTGAAAATGCTCAATGACTCAAGTGTCAAGTGTATTTTCCATAGGCCCCTCAGCCTCCTTCTTATAATCTTCCATTGACTCTTCAACAACCAAGATTAAAACATAATAAAGGGCTTAGATTAACTTGAAGGTGATCCATGACTTTATCTAGAAGATTCACACTTGATTTAATTAATACACTTTAATTATTAATTAATTTAATTAAATATTCTCTAAGTGGAATTTTCCAAAATAATATTTGGGTTTTATGGAATACATGTGTCTTAGCCTATATACAAAATTACAAGGCTAGAGCACATCCGATGCTACCATAAATCAACAGTTTAACCCTACTAGCCACATTTTGCAGTGGTGTAGCCTAACTGGGGTAGTAACCTGTATGTTGTACGTTTTGCGTAGTATTGAATGATTGACTACTAAACGAATAACCAACATATTGGTAGGTGCCACTAGATTGAGTTTTGGTTAAAGATCCTATCAATCCATCAACAACATTATATGCACCTAGTATCTCTTTATAAGTTTGCAAGCACGAGGCGTTTGGGTGTATATAATATCTAGTTGTTGATATTTGCTAATGGCTTATTCTTGATTGTGAAAGGATTAATTTACCATGTATTTTGAAATATCTAATGTGAGAGATCTAAAAAATAAGTCCAAGAGGACTCTATCTTCAAAATGGACTTTACACAAGCTACGACATTTACACCATTCATGGATATGGTATGACATGTGTATGGCGAGTGTTTTTTTGAAGTGAGTGAGAATTTCCAGTCCCGAGTCATGTCGAATTGGGAGCTAGAAGAATGTGAGGAATGTTGTAGTTGTTAGTGTCAGTATTTGCATCCTGCCATCAGTGATAAAAAATCCTCTTTTCGTATCATTTTAGGGGTTCCACTCAGAATTTTTTTATCAGTCCACTAGGTCATGCAAAAATTTAGTCACTGATGGTAGCCCTAGTCCAAAAACATCACTCTTCCTCAAATTTGATTACTTGCTGGCATAGTTTCATACCTTGGTAACTATACACCATTCATAAAGTCAATATCAGTCATGTCATCTTGAAATTCATTCTTTCAAGGTCTGATTAGGTATTTTAGGGTTTTTCAAGGTTTCATTAGGTCATTAGGGTTTCCAAGGTCCAATAAAAGTTCATTTCCACTACATGAGACCAGCAAGTAAAAGGTGATCTAATAACATCTCTTCACCATATGAAGATTATTTGTAAAGAAAAATTCTTGTTTCAACATGTAATTTTGGTTTTTATATGTAATTTTGTATATTCAATATGTAATTTTATGTCATCAAAATGTAATAAATATCATGATTCCCAAGCTTCTAACTCATAGTTCCAACATGCCAAAGCATGAAAAATGTCAAATCAAAGAGTTCTCAAAGTCATTAGATGATCAATATGTCAAAGAAAAAGTCAAGTACGAAGGTAAAAATTTAGAGTTTAAAGTGAAAGCGAAGAAAGAAAAAGTCGGTCCCAAAGCCCAATTCATTCAAATCATGAAGTATAAAGACCACCAAGACATCACAAAGAAGCTCATTTTTCATTTCATCCATCGAGTTTGCACTCCCATAGTTAGAAAAGTCGATTTGCAGGGTTAGAGGTTGAGTTTTTCACTGGCGTTGCGCTTTCAGAGGGTGGTGCTGTGCTTAGAGTAGTGGCGCTGTGCTTAGATCAGGTAACGCTGCACTTTCTCCCCACTGGCGCTGCATTTCTAGGTAAGGGGCTGTGCTTTTTCCCGATGCGCTGTGCTTTTTCTCAGTGACATCTCCAGGCACTAAAGCTCAACAAAACACCTCCAAAATCTTCAAAAACTTCAACAAGTGCCTCTCACACATTCTTGCAAGTAAGTACACTCAATTTTTTGCCTCCTTCCACTCCTAAAGAATGATTTCATAGTGTTTTAAATTCTAAGTGAAATTGGCATTTTTCTAGTAAGTGAAACCCTATTTTTACTCCTAAATCCAAAAATTTATGCTCTAATACCCTAGATTCCCTTCCAAAACATCTAAAAAGCCTATCCCTACCCTTACGCTATCATTCCCAAGTCCCTAGGTCCCTTTCCCTAAAAACCTTAAGACCTAGGCTTCTACATTCCTAGGAAACCCCTTCCCTAAACCTGTAATTAAATTATCATTTTCAATTCCCATGACATTTTGACCTCCCATCACCTCCAAAAGTTCCCTAATCCCTTCCGCTATCTCCCTAATTTTTCCTAGATTTATCTCTATTCCCTAGACCTATCTTCACTTGCCATTCCAATCCACCTTATCCCTAGGGTTTTTAGGCCACTAAAAACTCTATGGAGGAAGACAAAGATTATATGGAAGAGGAAGGTAGACAAAAGGAGGAGAATAGAGAATAAAGAAGGCCTCACAAAGGAGGGATAATCCTTAGGTTGGATCCCACCAACACAAATGAATCGAGGGCCTCTCCCTGACTGTCAGTTTTTTTGACTATGTAGGTTGTCTTGATTTTTGCAACATGATTCAAAGGGTCCAACATCATCCCATGTTGAGTAGAGTCTTCATCTCAAACCTCAGAGACAATCAGGTGACCCTTGTAGGTGTGACTTCCAGTCTATCTACATCTATCATTGCTGCTTCCATAGGGATTCCAAACATGGGAGAGAAATGGTTTAAATCCATATATTTGGAGGATCAATAATATGAACCATTCATCAAACCAAGATACATAAATTAAAGGAAGAGGGTCTTCCCTTCCAGCTACCTTCTTGATAGGTATGCCTCCATGATGAAGATCATCACGAAGTACTTCTCTTGTGAAGGGAGGTTTTCTAGGCTCTACACATACCACATTAGATTGCTTACATTTAGGAGCATAGATAAAATGGATTACATTGTGAAAAAGAGAGACTATGACCAACATATGAATAGCCTCTTCCACCACGCATTTATCAAGATCATTGTGCTCCATCACCTTGATCAAGTGGGCATATCATGGGACACCTTCATTGCAAATGACATCTTCACTGATCCACAAGCTCCACATACTGAATATGTACCTTCTTCATCTCACCCAGATACATATATGCCTCCACCTCACTCCACTCCACCTTAGTCCACTTCACCTACTACATCACCATCACCACCATCATCACCCTTTTATGAGTAGGATGATTCACCTAGCAGAATTGAGGTCAACAAGATTAAAGAGGCTGAAATCAACACATTCACAAAGACATATCAGAGAGGGTATAGGAAGGTGTTTTCCCCTCAGATTGTGGGAGGGGCCCTGCCTTCTTCAACAACAAAGCAGTTACAGAAGGGAAAACAAACTATGGAAAAGGAAGATGTACATGAGGAAGCCATTCATGAGGAGGATGACCTCCATGAAACAGAGACTGATTTTGACATTGTTGACTTAGATGAGAAGCATGATGATGAGACCTCCAAAATTATTATCAAGAATAAGGATGCCCAAATCAGGGAGCTTCAGACCAACTTAGAGAGATCTAAGTTTTTCATTGCATACTATGAGCAATAAAATGAACAACTCAAGACCAAGAAGGCCATCATGGAGATTCGACTTCTCAAGGAAAAAAGAGAAGAAAACAAAGAAAAGGACTTGCTTGATGAGGCTTATGAGAGGTATGGTGAAACAAATGAGGTAGAATAACAAGTGACAAGAAGAATACCTAGGACTAAAGGGCTGAAAAGAGCTCTAGAACTAGAGAGGCAAAAGGAGGCTGAGCTTACCAATCAACTAAATTTGAATGAACAATTTTCCATCATTGTCAATGAGAATCGAGAGAAATGGCTTGACAGGGCCAACCAACATCTTGAGAAGCTCCTGGAGAAGGCAAACAAAGAAAATTACATATTTAAAAAGAGTGGCAAACACTACTTCAATAAAAATAAAATTGCAAGCTCAATGCTCAAAAAGGCCAAATCAAGACTTGAAACCCTAACCAAGAAAAATGAAGGGGAAAAGCTTTATATTCTTGCTAAGGCATCACTCGTTGCCTAAAACACCTCATCAACATCCCAAAAAATAAAATTTGAAGAAATTTTGGTAATTTTTGAAATTTTTGGAAATTTTTGTGTTTTTGACAGTTTAGCACAGTCCCACTGTCAAAAGCGCAGTGCCCTAGGCAATGCGCTTTTCCTAAGGACCTCCAATGGAAAAATTGAAGGTAAAATTGGATTCAAAAGGAAATTTACAGTCGGGAAAACAACTTTTTAAAGCTTTTTAGGGTCAAAGAGGTAGTCAAAAGGTCAAAAAACACTCAAAAAATGACATTTCTACCCTGTTTTGGACGCTGGTGCTGCACTTTTGGAAAGTCTTAGGAGAATCCATTTTTGGAGGGTCAAATCAGCACCATTTTGGAAACCAAGCATAAATATGGAAACTATACTGGACAAGATTTCCAATGAGATATCCTAAGCTCAATTTGGACACTTAGAACCCTCTAAAAAATGGAGCTGAAGATGGCACTGCGCTTTTGACCTTGGCGCTGCGTTTTTGACAAATTTTTTCAGTTTGCTGATATTTCCAATTTTTTTTCACTTTTTCTCAGATTCACTTGGAAAATTGAGTTTTACCTCTGTAAATCAATGATCTAATTGTAATTATGGTGTTTTTACACTTACCTAGGGTAAATTCATTAGATGAAAACTTTTGATAATGATGTAATGAATCAGTTTCCAAAAGGTGAGGGATGAGTGAGTTTGACCTCCCTACACTCTAGGTATCAGTTTAGTTTTTGGTGGAACTTCTCATCCACTCATGGATTCGAACCCTGAGGGTGAGAGAAGTTGTTTTGTGGTCTATATCTTGTAATTTTTGACTCATTTCCCAGGTTGGGTGTTGATTCATTGATCATAGACTCTAGTGTAATCAGTATTTAACAGGAAATTAATGAAAAGGTTGAAAATATTTCTTTGCGATACCTGTGGTATGGAAATTTAGATTTTTTATTCTTATGTCTCATTATTTATGAATTTTTTGTTTCATGATCAATTTCATTTCTATGATATGCTGGTTTTCAAGTTGATAAACAAAATACATCTCTCATGCTCTATTTTGGGAAAATATTCATAGTTTGTTCATTTTCTTCAGTTTAGAAAGAATAAATGTTTTTCCTTGCTCTTTTTAGCTCCTCATAAGTCTGATCCATCTCACCCTGAAAACCTAAAGTGTTGCCCTTCCTACCTACCTTGCCCCATTGAATGGACTGCAATCCTAATCTTATTTGCCCTGACCTAGCCTCTTTGACCTAATTCACTCATCCAACAAGCTCAATTCAAACAAATAAACCCCTGTACTCATACCTAGCCTAAAACCCTAATTCATCTAGCCCTCTTGGCTGTGACTTTGTGGAGAGAGCCCTCTCCGGTTTGGTAGGGCTAGATACTAAGCTAAAATATTGGTCTATGGTTACCTATGTTTGGACTCTTTCTTAGCCTTAGAGATTTGGTGGAGTGATAACAATAGCTAAGGAACTAAAGCTTCCACGTGACACAAAAGGCTAGTCAATGTACCATTTCGTTGCTGGCCCTGTAATGATGCATTGAAATATTTGTAGCAGAATAGTATCATTTATAATACTATTCGATGAAAACCATAGGTGAAAAGTCATGACATGGTATCATAGGTCTTCCCCTTTCTTTCCTTCAAATTTTGGAATTTCTGAAGGGAGTATGGTGGACATAGTTGGCCAATTAAGGCCATGCGTAATTGGTTCATTCGTTAGATTACTTAAATATAGTAGATTTAAAGATGCTAAGAAAGGTATTTGCTAGTTATCTGCCATTGCGAAATGATTTTGAACAACTATATGCAAAGGGGTCCTCTATGGAGAGGCTAGAGGAAGAATACCCTGGTGAGTGCTCCTAGGGCTATCCTGAGGAGTGGTATGCAGGCTCTCCAAAGGGTTAGCGATTGGTGACCATTGCAGAGTTGTGAAAGGTGTATTTTGTTAGGGATAGGTCTCGAGAAATGTTTCCCCGATAAAGGAAGACCCTATAATGGTGGTATCGTGATGTCCTCTACGCCTAAATGGAGGGAGGCCTGGCAAACCTACAGGTAATGGGGGGAGATTTAAGAAATGCCTAGATCGATGAGGCATCATGGGGTCCCCTATGGCACCGATCAGTGTGTAAATTACTTTATATTTTTTGAGGGGAGAATATCTCTATCAATGCAGTATAATCACATACATAAAACACAATGAAAATGGAAAGGTATTTTTACTTTAGATTAAGCTATGTGACCAATCAAACAAAAAAATGATTTTTGCTTATTTACATATGATAAAAAATCCTATGTATATCTAATCATCCTTGCTACTCCCAAAGTAACTGGGCCTTGCAGAGAAATATTCCGATGGGTCTTGGGGCAACGTCTTGAAAGAAATGGCAGTGCCTTCCAGCATCTGAAGAATCAACCAAGGTAATGGAAATGAGGATCGAGTGTTTCCCGCACTGTTACCTATAGGGAAAGGATGCCATATATTGTTTCGACTATGGTACCTTTGTTCCACGTGAACATTTAAGTCATCATATTCTTGGTAGTAAATTAGTAGTACTAAGCACTAGATGGGTGAGGTAGCCCTAAAGAGTACCACACACACTAGACATAATTCAAACCCCCTCTGAATCATGTCTCTGTTATGCTTGGGTATTCATTTCAGTGGGATGATTGAAGGATTTTAATCACCCTAGAAGTCAACTTTTATGTTTCATAGATTTAAAATGACCATGGAGGGTGATGGGATGCCTACCCCCAATGGTCTTAACCTGAACTATTAATTCTTTTATGACTCCTATGGATAAATTTAGTTGGTTCAAGTTATGGTTGCTTTTAACTATATTGACTTTTATTATGGTGTGAATTGGTAAGGAAATGTAATATAAGTGCAAATATATCTGATCACTAGATGCCTTCTTGTACGAAGCTTGAATATTCTTAGTGTGTGGCAAAGTGAACATAAAAAGTGTGATAATATGAGGATATACGATGATCCTTTATTATATCCCTCTAATTACACTAACAGTTGATTGTTCCTTGCATGAAAAGAGAAATTATGTGCCGATAATGGGACACTTACACTCCTTCCTATTACAATATGTGGAACTAAATGGAGATGGGGAATCTAAATTCTTTGAGAAAGCATTCATATGAAAACCCAGGTTCACCTTCATTTTATAGTTATGATGATGTGCTAAGGCGCGAGGGAAGCATATATTAATTGTCTTCTGTACTAACACTTGGACCTAGTCCCAAAAATAATGAAAAGAGAAATAGTTGTTTAGTATCAAGATTTGTGGATGATGGGCCACTTACTCCTTTACTAATTAAACTAAGTGATTTGCAGAAACTCTAGCAAAATAGTTTGAAAAACATGTGTGGAATTTGAACACTTACTCTTCTCCCTAATTAAACTATGCGTTTTCTTGTGAATATAAAAATAATGAAAAACTATAATTTCTCCAATAATTATAGTTAGCACAACAATAAAGCAAACTGAAGAGAGAATAATGTAGTGCATAGGTGAAGCAAATTCACTAAAGGCTTCCAATCACTTGAAAAAATGAAAATACAAAGCCTTTTCTTGCTTTCTAGTGACCGCACGTGTTTTTCCAACATAGATGCATCGCAACGCGTCTGTTAGAGTAAAAGACGTGCGGGTGAGAATAAAGAATGAAAATTGACAATTTAAGGCTTAGAACAGGTCCTAAGGGTCATGCAAAATTTTCATAGAGGTGTTGAGTGTCTTGTAGTGTGGTTATGCAAAGAGGCGGTCTTGCAAAACAACTATTAGAACAAAGAAAAGAAATCGATGGAGTCACCAATTCTGTGTTAGTGTTTTTGTGGCAATGCAGTACCAAATAGAACCTCCTTAACAGTTGGTTGTTCCCTACAAAGGATCATAGAGATAATTGGTGCTTTTAGTGAACATACTTAAACAAAAAAAAGCATTGCAAATAGTGAGAACAATGCATACACAAACATGAACTTAAAGAAAAGAGACAAATATAAACAATGATCAATGGAGAAACAAGTCAACACAACAATGGATAAATACTCCATTTATTGGCTGGTGGTGGTTGAAGAATACAATAGAAAAATAAAAACAATTGTAGGGAATCCTATGAGATATGGTGCTCAAATATCATCAGTAAGGAGGGCCCTTTCCCCAGTCTCTTTGCAAGCTTCTCCTCTCTCTCAAAAGAAGTGTGAAGAATCTACAATGGTGGACTCTTCTACTCTCACTAAGTTGTTGGATTTCTTAGAAGCAATATGGCCAATTTGCTAGTGCTCTCACTTTCTTTGCTTCAACAATGAAATGTGGTGTTTCTATGATAGAAATTTGGGCATCATAACAATGTCTCATGTTTCTCTCTTGCCGTGACTTGTTTATACAGAAAATTTTGAACCCATATTCCTTCCCTTGGTTCAAGAGTGACAGTGACCCAAGAGTAGGACAAGACGATTCCATTGAGGTTTACATATATTTAGGGAGACCTCAAGTCAATTGTCCTTGATTGGCCATGTCATGGAATCCCCTCCCCAAGTGTGGGAAGTGGTCCTAGAATTTTGAGTTTGCCCTTCCTTCGACCGCACAAATTTTGAAGGAAAAGCCATGTGGTCGCACATTTACGCCTTTCTTCTGGTACGCTGTCAAAAATTTCCTCTTATGACCTTAGAAAAAGTTAATTTTTTATTCATTCCATGATGTCTTTGGTTGGAAAATCTTGATTTGTACCTTTTTTGAACAATCTCTAATGTATTTTTCACTGTACGATTTTTTGGTGTTTACAATATGAAATTGGAATCTTTGTGCCTTCTTATTGCTGGAACTAAGATACTAATACTGAACTACAAAACTAGATCTTGATTTATTGGAACACTATTGCAACCTACTAAAATCATATAGTCTTCATTCATATCTGCATCATGGCATAAATCTTATCTATGTGAATATATTTTTTTGATGTCGAACACAGAAAAAATTGTTGGATTACCGACCATTACGTTAAACAAAACGGGACTATTCACCATTAATGTTAATGAAATTCAATATGCCCAAAAGCATGTTACTAGGTATGAATATACGAGTTGGATTCGAGTCACCTAGAAGATCTGACATGTTAGGGTCCTATAATAATAAGGTTCATAAATTTTGAATTGACTTTGATAGTCTTGTAAATATGTACATACTTGCTTTCTGCAAGTTGTTTTCCCATATTTTGAAAAAATGAAAAAATAATAAAAAAGCCAAAAAGAGGGTAAAACATCCTAAAAGAAAGATCAAAGGACTTAGAAAAATATAAACCCCAAAAGAAAATAAATAAGACCTGAAAGTGAGCAAGTCCAAATGCTACTACTTTTACTTTAACTACAAGAATAATGATTATGTGCAGAGTGTCAATAAATGCCATAATCCATGATTAGTTAAACAATTTAATCTTAACTTTTCATGTTTTCAATTTCATGTTCTAGATAGAGAATAAAAATTTTTCAAACAGTTTAAACTTGACAAATCAGTAGATAGGTAGAGAATAATGAGGAGCTCAACAGTTTAATTTGAGCCCTCAGATGAAATAAGGTAGATCTAGATAGTTTTATGCTTTGAAATAAAATGTTTTAAGGTTGCAAGCCTAAATGCACCTACAAAATGAAGAAAAAATGTTAGAAATAAAGTTAGGCATGTAGAAAGCAGTTGAGCTATCATGTAAATAAGAAATCATCAGGAAAAATCACTAATTTCCCCTCCCCTATAGGTATTTAGTACTCTAAACTTTCAGTCAAAAAGGCTCAGAGCATTTCTCTGACTTTTGTTAGGACCGGACCCAAGGCTCGATGACTGATAAGTTAAAAATATTGAATTCCCACCCTAAACCCTCATTCATCAACATTTACCCTTCATTCGTACATCAAAACCCATTTTTCCTAAGTAAAGACACATTCTTACTTAGTAAAACTGAAAACCTTAAAATAATCAATTTCCCTTGAAAATCATTCATAAAAACCCTCAAAATTACATTTATCCTAAGTATTAATGAAGTAATATAAAAGATGAACTATGCTTTATTTTTTTCACTTTACTTAGAGATAACATGTGTTTTATTTTCATTTTCACTACCCTTTTCATATTAACTTTTAACCTATTTTATTAAATCCCTAAAAATACCCTCCCGTAGTTATTAATTCCATTATATTTAAATAAACCCCCAAAACCCACTATTTTAAAGTTTAGACCATAGTTAAATATTCCCATGTGCACAAATAAACCCCACCCTACAAACCCCTTGGTCTAAACTTATCATTATTTAAATACCCTGCCCCTATAGTTTGAAAAATCTTAAAAGGTTTAAAACTATATAATATATATAATAACCGCGCTTGCATATAAAATTTGAAACATTTTTTCAAATGTTTTAAAAACATTAACCCTCTGCCATGTTATATAAAGCCTAAGGGTTTAAACTTTATTAAAACACAGTTTTATAAAGCCCAAAACCATTTCTGCCTACGCAATTACCCCGATCCCATTACTCTTATCCCGACGCAGCTTCCGAAATGATCTGGACCGTTCGCTCATGAACTCCAGATCCGATGATTGATATCCAATATCATGTATAATAGATGCACGTTCATCCCCATGCCAAAGTTGCACGAAATGAGTGGTTTCACTATAATCTCTCTCCTCCACATGTCTTTCAAAGATTGGATCGCGTGGGTTAAGCTCAAAACTGCTTACCACCAAATCATCGCGCGATACCACCAGTTTTAGATCCGTTGAAATCCCGAGACCGCTCCTCCCGCTTGATGTGACCTGAATTCAATGCCGAGTTAATACAACCAAAATTTTTAATAAACCTTTGGAAATACATTCATTTTATTCTTACCTTGTGCGTTTAACCTACTGCATTACCTTTCCTGATTGTAAAGAACCCTTATCAAGCCTTTTTATACCATTTTGATGCCCGAAACCTGCAATATTTTCCCTGCAAACCTTTGAAGACTACTGAGGAGCTGCATATCACTCCAAACAATTCACAGAAGTTCCCAACTTGTTCAAAAAACCCCAAAATCATTCCGAAGCCCGATACCTGCATTACAACAGGTATTTTTCTAGAATTTGAACCCGCAATCAAGTTGAAAAAACTTTTTAAAGAAAGCAAACACATTTAAGGTTAAAGAAATTGATTAAATAAATTGCCCAAAAGTCCCAAAAACAGGCCAAACTATGGCAATTTTTTTCCCAGAAACCCTGTTTCTCTGCTGTGCACCATTTCTGAAGAAATTGACAAGTTTTCAAAGTTTATTAGCCTATTTCAAGCCCTGAAATAAGCCATAAAACCTCTGCAGGTACCCTGAAACCCTATTTCTCATTCAAATACTCAAGAAAACCCTGTTTTCTATTTTAAACCAACTCTCAAGCCTCTAAACCTCTTTGACAGGCCTAATTGAACAGAAAACCCAAAGAAAATCCTATACTTTGCCAAATTTTCCCAATTAAGCCTCTGCTAAAGAAAATTACTTCTGCAAACTATCTAAACTTGCATAAGAAAATTAAAATGCCTAAAAAGAAAAGTGTAAGCAAGCCTGAAAGTTCTAAAGCACCTAAAACTACCCCTGCCATGTCTTCAAGTACTGCTATTGTTGTCAATCCATTGCATCCACCAGTTGTTGATATTGAACACATTCCCCTAGCTGATACTGATTATAAAATAGCTGATCCCATTGTTGAATTCAACTTGTTAGATATCCATAACTGGTTCTATGAGAAATATTTAGATGATCAAGAAGAAGTCCATATTTGGGAATCTAGTTTGCCCAAATATGTTGTCCCATTGACTCACCCTTGTCAGGAGATTATTAGATTGTGTCAGTAGTACTATGTCCCAGAGCAAAGAGCCATTCTAAATTCCAATAATTAAGTGATTTTTACCATCATTGCAGAATCAATTAACCAAATGTTGCAACTTCAACCTGATCCCCAAGAAGTACCTTTGTCTATAGAGGCCCTCACCAAGCTATAAATTGGCCTAGATTTTCCCAAAAGGTTCATGATTTTTCAGAATTTTATGCCTCTGCATATAGAAATTCCCAAGTTAAATCCTCCATATTCTACTACTAAATTCCCTGAAGGATCAAGACATGTAATTTCCATGCTTTCTTTCATACTTGGATATTTCATTGATGAACACACTGATGAATCCATCTTTGGATTCTTGTCCACCTTTTCTCCAGGTCAACTACCTCCAGTAATATTTGATTATGCTAGTTTCATTGCCGATAGTATTCATTATCAATTGACAAATTTTCAAATAGAGGGAGCATTTAGATATACTTCCTAACTTTTCCATATGTTTCTATACTTCAGATCAGATAATTTTCCTATCACTCTTCAAAAACTTGACATAGAAGCAAATCCTCTATCTGTCATTTTTTGGACATCATTGCTTAGAAAAGAATGTACAGATTTCAGTTATTCAGAGTTTCAGATTTATTTTTACATCCAGTGATCACCATGTTGACCAAGACAGAGCAGCCTAGAATAAATGAGAAAATGAAGAAGATATTGCAGTTATCAGAGTAGAGTAAGGTTGATGACTAGTATTTATATGAGAAATATACTGAAATCAGAGTCTTTGGGTCAAACTTGTTACCTTACAAGTTACCCAAACATCCTTGAATGAGGATACTTGCCTTGGAGTATATCAGGCAGATCCTAAACTCTGATTCAATCAATTTTATGGTAGCTAAAAAGAAGACCCAATTCAAACTTAAAAATCAAATTGGGCCATTCATATGCAATCACAAGGATGCAGAAAAGGAGGCAACTAATCAGTTATTGGAATATAAATTTGAAGAGAGTTTCCCTTGGAACTATGATCCACAAGAGATCTTGAGCAAGATAAGGGTAAAATTCAAATTAACACCCTTTATACATGAAGCTAAACTAGAAATAAAAAAGTTTTCCAATCAACTTGAATGAATTGAAAACACATTAATAGATGCAGTGAAAAAAGGTAATACTAGTCATACCTTAGAGACTGCAAATCAACCAGAGAATTCCATCAAAATAATAAGGGAAGAAGGAGCCTATGTGGCAGAGACTACAATAGAAACAAAGTTCAAGATCATTTATAACAAAATGCCTAAATTAGATACAACAAGTAAAGGAAAAGTGACAATAGATGTTGAAGAAACATCGCCTTTAAATACCAACACAGATTTTCCGGAGACAAATGTAGCTACTTTAATTATCAATGAACCAAATCAGAATGAAGAAAAAATCAATAATGAAGACACACAGTTGATGGAAAGACAACAAAGCAAGGAAGATTCTTCCTAACAGGCAGCTGAGGAAAATGATTTGGATAATAAGGAGAAAGATACACAGCTTAAACTGAAGAATGAGGAAATCAAAACTAAAATTTACTCTCAGTTCTTGAAACAAAAGCCAGATAATCAAAACAGATTCCTATCAACATTTGATTTCTCAAGTACAAAAATTTATTATGTCAGTATTACAGCCCACAGTATCAGTTCCAAAGATAGTTGCTAACTATAAGAAAATTGATCTATAAGTAGCTACAGACAGTATCCATGAATCAGATCAAATAGAGTTTCACAGGCAAAGCTCAGAGATGTTGTATTCCACAGTTACAAAAAAAGCTATGAGTGCTCAAAAGCTACAAAATACTATCTCCAATATGCAAGATCAAATGAAGATGGACAAAGCTTCATTGCATGCCAAAGATCTAAGGATAAAAGCCTTAGAAGAACTAGTACTACAGGTAGGATATGATCCTACTAACATCAAAGCAGCAGAAGCATTGGTGAAAAATAAAAATGAGAATATAGCAGCCTTGAGGAAAAAACTCAAAATTCCTCAAAGTGAGCATCCTCAGACAAAGGAAGTCATACAGGAACAAAAGGAAAAAGATGAAATGATGACTTTAATTCTTCAGTTGATAGCCCAAATTAAGGAAATGGAAATATAAATGGACAAAATTTTCCAAGAAAAGGAGACAGTAAAAGAACCAGTGGTTCCTACAGTCATCCCAGTGATCACTGCAGCAGTGCCTTCAAATTTAAGAGAAAAGTTGGCACCCAAAGAATCACTGGCTGCTGCGGTGCCAGTGACTTCTTCCACTACATCATCCACTGAATCATCTACCACAGTAGTACAACCTATAGATGATGCCATAAATATAGTAAAAGCAATGGAAGAGATGTCTTTGAAGACAAATGAGATTAACAAATTGACAAAAATGGTTGAAAATCTTGAAAAGTCAAATAAATTGGCTCAAGTAATTGCTAAAACACATGAACAAAATGCCAACAGATTGAGTGAAGAGTTAAAAAAGTTGCAAAAAGAATTAACTTTGAAGGATCAGATATCATACATCGAAAATTACCTTTGGAATAATATCATTGAAGCCATCCATGATGTATGGCATTCAATTCAGGTAATTTTTGAGCAAAGGGAGTTATTATTGGCAGCCCGAGCAAAAATTCAAAAGACTCAAACTGATTTGGCTGATAAACTAGAACAAGCAGTAAGGCTAATCAATTTCCTTAACAACAAAAATAGACAGGAGTTGGAAGAGCTCAAAATAACATACAGAACTGCAACTATCCTAGAAATTAGGAAAGTCACAAAAAAGAGAAATTTGATGAGGCAACTTGAAGAAAAGTGTGAAGGCATGAATACTTCCATAACTAGATTTATGGTTAAGTTCACAAATATGAGACAAAAAGGACTTCCTGATATCATGGTTATTAATGATAAATTGATGCTTCAAAATTACTATGATAAGAAGATAAGAGAATTTTCCAAGGAATAGGTAAATAAACCAAAAGGTCAAGGCATCCCCATAGGAAAAGTGTTACTAAAGAGTTTTGAAGATTTATTTTACTTACAGTATGAGATCAAACACTTGTTTGTCATCAAGCCAACCTTTGCTAGATATACAGAAGTTGATGAGAATTTTAGGAAATTAAAGAATATTCAAATTCCTAAAAATGAGGATTGATAGTCACTTACTGATTTTTTATGAAGGATAAAAGACAAGCAGGTGAAAAGAAGGAAGAAAACTATTTTCTAAATTACAGTCAAAACAGATTTTATTTACAGCAGACAATTTTTGACTAATGGTTAAAGAGTATCAGTGAATAAAGAGTATCTGAAAAAGAGTATCAGACAAGGCATATCAGATTCAAAAAATATCTAAAGGCCAACAAGGAGGAAACCAAGGCAGCCAACTGTTTTATCCTCAAAACTGTTTCTATTTCTTATGGATAAAATAGGACAGCTTGCTAATTTGTTAAGCAGCTGTCTCTATTTTTATTGTGAAGATATTTTATTTTCCTAAGATAGTTCCTAGAAGTCTTCTAGGATATTTTGTAAAACATTATGTATAAATACTTCATCTTTAGAAGTATTTTGTGTGGAATAAAATTGCTAGGATTGTTATAGTCATTTATTCTTGGAATTTAAATCTTTTGTGTGTCAAAACTTCGAGTAGCAGGTTGGATCAAAGAAAATTGGCATCATACTTCAGGATTCCTGTGATGAGATATTGGGAGTGAAGTCTTTTATTCACTTGTCATTGTTTATTTTCTCTGTTACATACATCCATTTATGTTTATGATAAATTTGAATGTATAACTAGGAGTATTACTACATGATATGTTAATAGCATCATGTTTTGAACTAGTTATCATTTATATGTTTTCCTCTGATTTCCAGTGTAGGGAACCCTTAATTTCTCCATCATTCGTTTGACCCCTTCCTACTACTTCTTTTTCCGGATTTAAGGATTCTTAAGTGGCCTTTATCCCGATCATACCACCCCACAAAAACAACTTTCCAAGATCTCCAAGGGTTATCTATCTTTCCCTGAAGACATTTGACCTTTTTTCCCTTGATCCTAGTCTTTTTTACTTGATTTTGACCCCATAGCCCAATGGAAAAATAGGTTTCCCACTATCCATCCTTTCAAGTGATTTTTCCCACCAAATCTACCAAAACAAAACCAAAGCTGCACTTTCATAACTAGCCTAATATTCACAAATTAAAACAAAGTTAAACTTTAAAGAGAGAGCCCTCTCTGAACCCTAGGAAGGCTAGATCCTAGAGTTTGAAGTAGGTTTGTGGTTACCTCTAGAATTCTTTGACTAAAAACCAAAATTACACCACTTAAGAATTAATAGAGTGATAACACAACAAACATGGGAAATTGATGTATTCCCACTGTTTATTGGCGAGAGAAATTGTCATTAAGGCATGAAAGCCTCAAGTTACTAAAAATATCTTTAGTTTCAAACCTAGATAATTTGCTGAAGTCTATGGGTCAAGAAATGTTATAAGGGAGGCCTTAACGAATCCCCCATCATCTAAGGTGAGTATAAAGTAATGATTTAGAGGACTATAGATGAAATATTTTCACTTATCAAACAAGATTTATTTGGAAAAAGGAAGAGGAAAATTAGGTAACTCAACATTGTAAGTGAACTTAATGACTTTATTCATGGGCTAAGGGTGAATGTAAGTAAGTCAGGAAAATTGTGAAATTTGAAAAGGGAAAATGGTTTTGAAGTCATGATATAGTAGTAGGAAGATGGAATTTTGGACTTCAACATGGATGGAAGGTAAGATTTAGAAATGACATAAGGGATGTGATTTGACATGGTTTTGACTTCTTCATGTCTTTTTTTTTTTAAATTTCTGAAAAAGGAAATGGTCTTTTGAGAATCACTCATGCATAAATTGATCTTCTTTGATCATCCTAGAACCTGTAAAACATTAGCACACATTTGCAATAAGAATTAATATTCTCTAAGAAGAGAGGTGATCAATGTCTCTTCATAAAAAATATATGAAACAAATCCATAAATAGTGCTTGATCAAATTTGGATCAATGACCTAAGTGATAGCTCAAATTTCAAAGTGTTCAAAAGTGTGTCAAACTTGAGCAACCAGAGAGATCTCGTCTTCCTAATTTCAATGCCGTGAACTATTCGAAAAACCGACACCGTATGAAGAAGTTATCGCGATTTGAAAAGTCCAGTAAACTGCAATTTTTGGACTTTGACCAAGTTTGACTGGGTTTGGAAAATAAAAAAAGGAATATTCCCAGGAATATTATTTGAAATATTCCCCAGAATATTCCCTATGTGCGAATTGAATGCTAACAAGTGTCATGGTATGGTTTTCTAGAAGGACGGTACATTTTTGGCTCGGCCAATCATAGGCCACCACGTGGTTGGCTCGGAGGCCGCCACGTGGCCCAGGAGGGGTCATGTAAAATTTTGGTTGAGCCGAACGAAGTCGACCCGAGATCTCTCGCCCGCATATACAATGCTCTACCATCTCTGCTACCGTATTTCTTAACAATATTAGTGGACCGATACTATTTATTGTTTAACGTTTTCCACGTTGGGGTTGGAGGGGCCAGCCCCGAGGGCCAACCCCTCCCCACATGGCCATCAGCCCAAGACCCTGGGCTAAGAGTGTAAGCCCCTAACCATTATCATTTATGTTAAGCATCGTTCACATACTGTAAGTTAATGGTTTGCAATATAAAACTCGACTATTCCTCCGCCCATGTTCTGAAAACCTATCACATGCAACCGTTATCCACGTAGTTTCCACCTACAGTAATGCTGACCGCCAACGGACCGTAGGGTTTGTGGCCATGTTGCCACCCCAACGGTCACAGTTATTGTAACGGTTTTCTTGGCGGAGATTTGGCAAGGTGCGTCTAAAGTGGTGGACTTTCCAATTTTGTATTTCTAACTGCAGTTCTTCCACTTTTAGTGGAGCTGTTTTAGGGGTCACTGGACAAAAATTGTTTAGGCTCTATCTTAAGCTAGATTCATCCATTATGAGAGTGTGAATAGTAAATTTCAACCATATCAGACATTCTAGTCTCATTAGTGAGGGTTTTAGAGCCATCAGATAAATTTTGAGCAGGTTTTTATTTCAGAGAAGTTCAAGGGGCCACTAGGGCCACTAGGGGCCAACAACAGTTTGAGGCCTAGCCAGTGTAGCTAGAGGCCTTATTCAAGATTCCAATAGTAAATTTTGGATGTTTCAGACATTATGGAACTAATGGTGTGGTTTTAAGAGCATTTGGAGGACTTTTGAAAGCCAATATGCTTTAGAGAAGTTCCAGGGGTCACCAGGGCCATTAAGTGCCAGCAACAGAATGAGGCCTATCCAGAGCAGCCAGTATCCATTCTCAGCAAACCAATAGTCTATTTAGAGTATTTTGATACTTCTGAATCCATTGATGGAGTTTGCAGAATATTTTGAGGACTTCTGAAAGTCGATATTCTTCATAGAAGTTTTTAGTGAACTTATAGCCAAGGGTGCCACCAGGTGTTGGAGGCATAATCAAAGAAGCCATAGGCCAATTTATGCAATTGAATAGTATATTATGACTATTTTTGACATTATGAATCCATTGAAGGGATTTGAAGAGTCATTTGGCGACTTCTAGAGCTCGAGAATCCATAGGGAAGTTTCAGACAACCGAGGGCCAACAGTGGATGTAGGCATAGATTGGGGAGCCAGAGCTAGTTTTGAGAAAATGATCAGTCCATTTTGGAGTATGAGATGTGATGGAGATAGTAGGTGATTTTTCAGGGGAAAAAAATAATTTCTTAAAGTGTTAGTGCCAAAGATAAGCTCAAGGAATCTTAAGGCACTGACAACAGAAATCATGTCAAAGTAAACCTAGTTCTTTCTTCAGAGTGATGACATCCATGACAGGGTTATGATGGTATTCTAAACCCAATGGTACAATGGATTTGAAGAGATATTTGGAGACTTCAAGAGCTAGAGAAGCCACAGGGAAGTTTCAGACAACTTAGGGTCAACAATGGATGTAGGCCTAGATTGGGGAGTTAGAGCTCTTTTGGAGTAAATGATGAGTCCATTTTGGAGGTCTGAGATGTGTTGGAGACAATAGATGAGGTTTCAGGGGCAAAAAAGGATTTCTGAGGGAGTTAGTGCTATAGAGAAGCTCATGGAAGTTCAAGGCACCGACTCAAAGAAATCAAGCCTAAGGGAACCCAACCATGACAGGGGTATGATGGTATTATAAACCCAATGGTACAAACCAAATAACCATTAGAGTTGAGTTTCTAACTTGTAAAATAAAATTTCCATACTAATCCCAGAGTGCCAAGTTAGTTGACATAGGCTCAAGGAGACGTAGTCCATGATATTTGGGTGAACTCCTATATTAAATTTGTTGTTATGTGTTGATCCTCATTTGCTGCATTAAATGGTTGTTGCAGATGCTTAATATAAAAAAAAAACAAATGTTCTTAAAGCACCTAAATAATTAAAAAAACATACACCTGTTTCAAGTATTCATTTCCGCGCAGTCAAGAATAAGCTAGATCTTTATTTGTTTAACTGATTGGGAGGTTATTGCGCATAATAATTTCATTTAATCCACCTATTTTCAGATCAATGCTAATAAAACAAATTCAAGGAAGATAAATAAAAAATGTAATGCAGTTTCACCTGTCAGGAAGTAATGCACTTTGGACTACTCGTTAGTGTTTTATTGATAATTTCTTCATTTGATATTTGATTTTAGTGATTAAAAAACTAGGCTGAAACAAATTTATATTAGAAACATGTTTTTAATGATTTGATGATTTTTCAAAGTCCAAGTCGAAAAATCCATAAAAATGACCATTTTTTACTGTCTCAAATGCTAACTAAAATAACTTCATGACAGAGATATCGTCGAAATATTTCCAACAACACTTGAATCACCTCAAATGAACATTGTATGAGAAATTTATGCCTATTTGATGCTTTTGAGAAACAATGAAAATTTGTTATAGGGGTGCCATGTGGCAGGAAAAATGATAATGTGGCAGGCTGACTAGGTTGTTGATGTGGTATGCTAACATGGCAGTTTTCTGTGCATGCTGACTGGGTGGTTGATTGTGCAACGATCTCAACTAGGTGGACAAATTTTGTGTTGCCACGTGGACCAATCTTGTGTCACCACATGGAAATGTATATGTCGCAAGGTTAATGAAGGATGTCAAAATGTCAAACATTTAACAAATAGCCTCCTTGTGATTGAATCTTGAAACCTTCATTTGAAAAATTAAATGTTTTACCCATGCACCACATGATGTTTTGTTAAATAAGTAAGAAAAAACTTTATTTGAATTTTGAAATATTAACTATATGACAAAATGACAAATGAAGCAACAGTTTGAAAAATGCTCAACAAATTAAATCCGAGATTTTTGAGAATAATTACAAGTGTCTAATTGTTCTAGCGCACTTTTCAATTAATTTCCTGCCACCAAACCATTGATTTGTAGTTAAATTGTTCTTCCTACATGGATCTAACCACCAATTAATTCTAGAAAGAGTTGGGAGCTAAACATTGAGCTAGAATTCAAATGCTTGCGTTAATCTGTTTGCATATTTTATTACATGTTAAAATTTTTGGAAAGGCCGAAGCCTGAGCAAAAAAAAAAAAAAATCTAGCGCTCCAGGCCCTCCTCATGCCTTTTTTTCCCTTTTTAATAAATAAATAAGGAAAAATAATTTTTTTTTAACGACATTTGAGACAAATTTATTTGAACGTTGGAGATCAATTTTTTTTTTTTTTTTTTTTTAAATGAATAAAAAATTTAGATCTTCTATCCATTTTTCAGATCTATGAATTTTATTGCGAAATTTCAAAGATAACTTATCCAATTTTCCTTTATGATCTTCCAGGTCCCAGCAAGGAACAATAAGAGAGCATACTCAAGTATTATTTATATAATTGAAATATGAAATCAAAGTAAGAAGAATTGATCTCAAACCTCAATTTTTAGCTCTCGAAACTCTACGTGTTCTCCTTCTTCACAAACATCCATTTTCTTATATACCTTCCTGCCAATTGTTAGTGAATGAGGTGGCTCTTTCTGTACCACCAAATGAAAATTTCTATGAAAATAAATGAAATCAAACTTCAAAAAATAAAATAAAAAACTCACCAAGTTTGATTTTATTTGTTGATTCTATCCTATTCTATTTTGAAAAAGAAAATCGTTTTTCCAATTGTATGAGTATTCTAGTGAAGCCATTTATGGATAAATATATCTAGTGTGATCACATCCATGTTTGAAAAATATATCTCAATGTTCACTAGGATATGAGAAACTAAATTTTCATTTATATTTGGTGCTAAGGTTTGTTGAAAAATGGAATAATGTTGTGGTGTAGTCACTTTTTGAAACCAATCTTCAATGCAACGACCCTCAATCTCCTGGTTCTCTTCTTTAGTTATCATGCCTTGAATTTATTCTGGAATATTTTCATTCTCTAAAGGGTACCAAGGATCTGGAGACAAACATGCCAAATGGTTGCTCCTCATCAGCTATAGTCCAGGGCTCTTGGATCTTCTCCAAATGCTTGATCATCATTCTAGATCTCCTGTCCATAAATGGATTAGTATCAAAACTCTTATAGTACAAAAATTGATTGAAATCCATGCATCCTATTTATCATGCTTTACATATGTAGCTAAAAATGAGATTGAAAGCTAAAAAGGAATTCTAAATTGAAAGCTAATGCCTATGTATACCTCCTCGACAACAACACCAAATTATTGGGTAATTTAATTGTGAAATACACTTGCACAATATATGTTAGGAACTCTCAATCAAAAAGGAAATTAACCTATGGAAATTATTGCACGACTCAAAGAAAACTGATTAATGAGAAGATCTAAATGAGCATACAAACACGTTCTTTCTCAAAGACTATATCTATCAAAGCATCAAATTCAGGTCTTGAAAGAAATAAGCTATTCTAATTCTATACCATGAAAGATTTTTGAAATTCTATTATATCAAACATAAAGGAAAATCCTATTATATTGGACTTGGAAATGAATCTTATCTGTTGAACTTGAAAGAAATTCTAATCTATTGATCTTAAAAGCAGTTCTAGCCTATTGAACTTGAAAGCATTTTTAATCTCTTGAAAGGAAATGACTTGAAATTAAAATT
The DNA here is from genome assembly GCA_034641835.2 of Pinus albicaulis. Taxonomy (NCBI): domain Eukaryota; kingdom Viridiplantae; phylum Streptophyta; class Pinopsida; order Pinales; family Pinaceae; genus Pinus; species Pinus albicaulis. Next base: position 1,077,654,920 of record CM076575.1, on the reverse strand, counting down.
CCTAAAGTCTATTGAGATTATTGATGTGTGCATGCTAAATAGAGCCAATCATAAATATCAAATTATATATGAATATGAAACTAAGCAACTTAAATGAAATGACCATAAAAGAGCATAAAGAGAGTGCATAGAAATGATGCATCTAATAAAAAAAACTTGAAATAAAATTTGCAGAAAACAAACATAAAATAAACCAATCTATATTTCATAAATGAAACATTAAAATACACTCATACTCATAAAGTGGCCATCATTAAGTGTATGAGAGGTGGAAAGTTCAGGAAGTTATCGATCAAACACCAAATCTGATCATGAAAGCACAACCATATCAAAGGAGTGTATTAAAATCAATAGTATTAATAAAATCAAGCATAAGCATAACCAATTCTTAGCATTTGAAAACTTAACATTGAAGCATGAACATATCTCTTCAAAATAATAAAGGAATAGGGTATTAAAAAGTGGGTTGTATTTTTTCAATTAATTTCATGCCACCAAATCATTGATTTGTAGTTAAATTGGTCTTCCTTCATGGATCTAACCACCAATCCATTCTACAAAGAGTTGGGAGCTAAACATTGAGCTAGAATTCAAATGCTTGCATTAATCTATTTGCATATTTTATTACATGTTAAAATTTTTGGAAAGGCCGAAGCCTGAGCAAAAAAAATAAATCTATCGCTCCAAGCCCTCCTCATGCCTTTTTTTCCCTTTTTAATAAATGAATAAGGAAAAATATTTTTTTTTAACAACATTTGAGACAAATTTATTTGAACGTTGGAGATCAAATTTTAATTATATATTTTTTAAATGAATAGCACATTTAGATCTTCTATCCATTTTTCAGATCTATGAATTTTATTGCGAAATTTCAAAGATAACTTATCTAATTTTCCTTTATGATCTTCTAGGTCACAACAAGGAACACTAAGAGAGCATACTCAAGAATTCTTTATATAATTGAAATATGAATCAAATTAAGAAGAATTGATCTCAAACCTCAATTTTTAGCTCTCGAAACTCTGCTTGTTATCCTTCTTCACAAACATCCATTTTCTTATAGACCTTCTTTCCAATGGTTAGTTAATGAGGTGGCTCTTACTACACCACCAAATAAAATTTTCTACGAAAATAAATGAAATCAAACTTCAAAAAAAAAAAAAAAACTCACCAAGCTTGGTTTTATTTGTTGATTCTATCCTATTCCATTTTGAAAAAGAAAAGCACTTTTCCAATTGTATGAGTATTCTAGTGAAGCCATTTATGGATAAGTATCTCTAGTGTGATCACATCCATGTTTGAAAAATATACCTCAATTTTCACCAGGATATGAGAAACTAACTTTTCATTTAGATTTGGTGCTAACGTTTGTTGAAAATGGAAGAATGTTGTGGTGTAGTCACTTTTTGAAACCAATATTCAATGCAATAGCCCTCACTCTCCTGGTTCTCTTCTTTAGTTATCATGCCTTGAATTTATTCTGGAATATTTTCATTCTCTAAAGGGTACCAAGGATCTGGAGACAAACATGCCAAATGGTTGCTCCTCATCAGCTATAGTCCGGGGCTCTTGAATCTTCTCCAAATGCTTGATCATCATTTTAGATCTTCTGTCCATAAATGGATTAGTATCAAAACTCTTATAGTACAAAAATTGATTGAAATCCATGCATCCTATTTATCATGCTTTACATATGTAGCTAAAAATGAGATTGAAAGCTAAAAAGGAATTCTAAATTGAAAGCTAATGCCTATGTATACCTCCTTGACAACAACGCCAACTTATTGGGTAATTTAATTGTGAACTACACTTGCACAATATATGTTAGGAACTCTCAATCAAAAAGGAAATTAACCTATGGAAATTATTGGAGGACTCAAAGAAAACTGATTAATGAGAAGATCCAAATGAGCATACAAACATGTTCTTTCTCAAAGACTATATCTATCAAAGCATCAAATTTTAGGTCTTGAAAGAAACAAGCTATTCTCATTATATACTATGAAAGATTTTTGAAATTCTATTATATCAAATGTAAAGGAAAATCCTATTATATTGGGCTTGGAAATGAATCTTATCTATTGAACTTGAAAGCAATTCTAATCGCTTGAAAGGAAATGACTTGAAATTGAAATTCCTAAAGTCTATTGAGATTATTGATGTGTGCATACTAAATAGAGCCAATCATAACTATCAAATTATATATGAATATGAAACTAAGCAACTTAAGTGAAATGACCATAAAAGAGCATAAAGAGAGTGCATAGAAACGATGCATCTAATAAAAAAAACTTGAAATAAAATTTGCAGAAAACAAACATAAAAGAAACCAATCTATATTTCATAAATGAAACATTAAAATACACTCATACTCATAAAGTGGCCATCATTAAGTGCATGAGAGGTGGAAAGTTAAGGAAGTAATCGATCAAACACCAAATCTGATCATGAAAGCACAACCATATCAAAGGAGTGTATTAAAATCAATAGTATTCATAACATCAAGCATAAGCATAACCAATACTTAGCATTTGAAAACTTAACATTGAAGCATGAACATATCTCTTAAACTTAGCACACCTTTTGAGAGGAGAAGACACTCCTATTTATACAAAAACTAAGATAACTAATTCATAAATGTAGATCCACAAATATCTCCTAGATTCACAAATATCTCATGTGGTTACAACAATGTGTTAACATCTCTCATATCCTCTCACAAATATCTCATAGATTTGATAGGAGACACTTATGAAAACTTCCATGATTATTCTCCATGAATTGTGTTTGATCAATTATCTCAAATCTTCCTCAAACCTTCAAGAGTTTGAAGAGGAAATTAGAATTTGAGACTTAGGGGCCAAATATGACTATGCCAGAATCTTCAAATAGGCCTACACACATCACAAAACTCATACAACTCTTAGGTATAAGTGAATACATGTTATTTTTCTAATAATTAACCATAAATTCACTCAAATACTAAAATAATGGCTTGTAAAATAATAATGATTAACCCACAAATGAACATGAAAATGGTCTTAGTATAAGGCGATGGAGTTGTAGAATATGGTAAATACTGAAGGAAAGTGAAAGAAATTAAAGTGAAAAAGATGACATTTTGGAGACCCAACGGACATTACTGCCTCTTTGACTTCGACATAGGATACCTCTCGCATTGAGGAAGCATTATGATTTAGTTGAACCAATGTTGGGATTTTTTTTCACAATCATTTGAATTAGTCTTCATTTTTCCTTTTCTGGTATTTATGTTTCTTGCCAGAATTTCATGAATAACCCTGCATTATTGAAAAAATACAACCCGCTTTTTAATACCCTATTCCTTAATTCTAGATTTGAAAAAATCGACGATAAGAAACCCTTTGCTCCCACCTCGAGATCAATGAGTCCCTTTGACTTCCATTTTTTTTGGATCCATCCAACCAATGCTCTCTCTATTGGCCAAATGCCAATGAATGTTCATATTAAGGCATGATCCTTCATATGCTCGATGCAACTCCCTTTTTTTTTTTCTTCGATTTTACTCTATATTTCAAATCCTTGATTGCCTTAGTGAGGCACATCCATTGTATTCAATTTTTCCAATTCACCCCCCCCGAGTAGAGGATTGTCTTTGTTTCTATTTGCACATCTTGGGCTTGAAGTTGGTTGATGGGGTTCTTGCATCTAGAACCTCCATCCCCTGTGACTACATTCTTTAAAGAGTGTTTTTCTCTACCCCTACCCCACACCCTCGAGGCACTTTCCATGACTTCTCTCACGCCATACCAGAAGAGTGAAGTGCCAGACCAATATAACAACAATGCGAAGGAAATTACTTCTACATAATAACATATTCGAACTCTATAAAAATCCCTAGATCTTTATATGAAGATTCAATTGACAAACTACTTATCCTTGATAAAATTTCTAATAATATATATTATTTAATAAAATAATTTTATTTTTTTAATTATCTAAATGATATATTTTTTAAAAATTTTTGTTTATGATAAATTATTTAAATATGATAATAATATATAAATAAGATAAAATAAAATAAATTTTGATTTTATTTTTTAATTTTAATATTAAAAAGATAAGCAAAGAATAAGTCCTATATAAATGACATCATTGTGAGCATATAAAAAATTTATGACATTATCTCGTCATTAAATATAACATTAAATCATGACTTTAGATCAAACTTAGAAAATACTTTGGCTCCTGAAATTCTCCTAATCAAATCTCCTTTGTGGGGGATCGAATAGGTATCATCTGCTAAAACATTGTTCAGAGGTTTGTAATTTATTACCAGTCTTGGAACTCCTCTGACTTGCTCACTTCTCTTATTGACATAGAATCCATAGCAGTTCCAAGGGCTTCTGGATTCTCTGATGAGCTTCTTCTGCAGAAGAGATACATGATCTCAAAAGTGAAATTCGCAGCATGAAAAATGAGATTTCTGTCCTGAAAGCACAAGCAAACCAGTATGCTTCTTCATCTGTGCCTAATTCAGGAAAACAGACTACCTATACGCTGCATTCCAGTCCTAAAGCAGAAGTCCAATTTGCATCAGGAAAATTTGATCCCTCAACAGGCTTCAGTGAAATTGGGGACATGCAAGTTTTTGCAGTCCAATACCAGCAACACCATGTACAGGTAAATATCTGTGTAGCTGGTCATGTTTATGATGTCATTGCTCTAATAGATTCTGGATCTGACATAAATTTGGTTTCTAAGCATATAATCCCATCCAGATACTGGACCACAGCTGAAAAAGAAGTCATGGGATTAGGAACCAAACAGCTAAAGTTTGAAGTTGCTAAAGCTACTGTCTGCTTTGATTCAAAATGTGTAAAGCTTTCCTTTGTAGTCTCTGACATCCCTGTTGACTGTATTTTAGGAAATATATTTTTGGCAGCAGTAGAGCCTCATGGGTCATATAGATTTCCTGATGGTTCTGCAGGATATTTTATTATTGTTTCTGGTTGTAAAATTGAATTACCATACGTATCTCGAACCAGAATATCACCCATGGTTCAGATAATGAAAGAGAAAGAAAAAAGACTTCAAATAGCTGAGAAAAATCTGGTTGAGCTCAAAGATCACAAGGAAACCATCAGGGTAGAAGAACAGTTGGGTTCCCCAGAAATACAGAAAAGAATTGCAGAAATCCAGAAAGAATTTGAAGAGACGTGCTGCTCCGAAGAGCCAAATGCCTTTTGGCATAGAAAGAAGCACAACATTGAGCTACCTTACAAGGAAGGTTATACTGGCAGGCCTTGTAATTCAAGATCCATCTCCATGTTTGTTGAACACAGACAACACTGCCAGAAGGAAATAGAACAACTTCTGCAGAAGAAGCTCATCAGAGAATCCAGCAGCCCTTGGAACTGCTATGGATTCTATGTCAATAAGAGAATTGAGCAAGTCAGAGGAGTTCCAAGACTGGTAATAAATTAAAAACCTCTGAACAATGTTTTAGCAGATGATACCTATCCGATCCCCCACAAAGGAGATCTGATTAGGGGAATTTCAGGAGCCAAAGTATTTTCTAAGTTTGATATAAAGTCTGGTTTCTGGCAAGTTGCTGTTGCAGAAGATGACAGATGGAAAACTGCATTCAGTGTTCCTCATGGACACTATGAGTGGAACGTAATGCCTTTTGGATTAAAACATGCACCATCAAAATTCCGGAAGGTAATGGATTCCATCTTTAAACCTTATGATGATTGGATTCTTGCATATATAGATGATCTGCTAATATTTTCCAAGAATTTACAAGACCACTTCAGACACCTGAAGATCTTTATGAAGCTGGTCAAAAGAAATGGCTTAGTCTTGAGCAAAAAGAAGATGGAACTCTGTAAGACTAAGATAAAATTTTTTGGGACATGAGATTGAAAATGGCCAAATTGCTCTACAACATCATGCACTGGAGTTTGCAGATAAGTTTCCTGATGTTATATTAGACAAACCCCAGCTGCAAAGGTTTTTGGGTTGCCTCAATTATGTGAGAAATTTCTATCCTGCATGTGCCATTGATAGATCTCTGTTAAATCAGAGACTAAGAAAGAATCCAAAGCCCTAGACTGACAAGCACACTCAAGCAGTCAAAGAAATAAAGTCCAAGGTAAGAAATCTCCCTATATTATATGTTGCTGATGATAATGCTTATAAAATAGTTGAAACAGATGCCAGCAATGTTGGTTGGGGAGGTGTTCTCAAACAAAAGCCAAAAGAAGAAGACTCGAAAGAACGAGAAGAGATTGTCCAGTTTGTCTCAAGAGTGTGGAGCAAGGCAGAGAAGAATTATGCTCCTATTGAGAAAGAGGTAAAGGCAGCCTGGAATTGTATGAGAAAGTTTTAATTTCATTTGGCTAACAAATATTTTCTGCTTAGGACAGATGCAAAGGCACTGGAAAATGTCCTGACAAAAGAAATCAAGAACCCAGAAGATGCAAAGTTTGCTCGGTGGCAAGCCCTCTTTGCATATTTCAATTTTAAAGTTGAACATATTAAAGGTTCTGATAATTGTATTCCAGATTTCTTAAGCAGAGAATATCTCCAGCATCAAGAGCAAGCAAATGACCCTGATAAAGAACAACTACATTGTATGGTCATTCTTACAGAATGGAACCAGGTCAATAAAAGAGAAGAACTCAGATATATTGCAGATGATGAACCTTGGCCTGTGTATGCAGAAAAATGGAGGCCAACTTGGATCCTCCGAAATACCCAAGTGCTGGATGGAAATCTCCAAAATCATACTGATCTACAGCACTTAGTACCCGGGAGGAAAGTGTACCCAAAGGGAAATAGGTGGATACATGAAATGATGTATTCACACAGAGGAGTTCCAATACTGGTAATAAATTACAAACCTCTGAACAATGTTTTAGCAGATGATACCTATCCAATCCCCCACAAAGGAGATCTGATTAGGAGAATTTCAGGAGCCAAAGTATTTTCTAAGTTTGATCTAAAGTCTGGTTTCTGGCAAGTTGCTGTTGCAGAAGGTGACAGATGGAAAACTGCATTCAGTGTTCAATCTCATTTAGAGAGCTCGAAGAGAAAGATCGAGCAGAGCCAAACCCTCTCAGAGATATGTTTGCATCAAGTAGTAGTCGTGTTATAAATGAGTCTGATCATTTGTATGAAGAGGTCGAACCACAAGCACGTTGGGTTCTTCCCAACATTAAAGCCTCTAAAGTCTATAATGATTTAGGAATCTGGCACTAGAATAACTATTAAAGAGTCTATTAGTTCTATATAAGAGAATAGTGATCGTGTCCAGTTGATCCCTATTCTAAATCCCAAAGAACTTCAAGCCGAAGCCAAAAAATTGGGAACACAGTTTTTACATTTGGGTTGTTTGCGTGTTGGCATTCATGCATTGGTGCATCCAGGAGTTGATGCTTATGTGTTAGCAACAGTCAGAGATTTAACACATAATAAGTACACTGATTCATTAATTGGAGGAATCGTGGCTCCATTATCTAATGGACCAGTCTGGTTTGACTGCTATCCAAACTTTTCAGTCGCAGTCAATGATGAAACATTGTCTGATATTCTGCAACTTCAAATCCAGACTATGGGATTTGATATGAGAAAGAAGAGGCAAAATATTGCTATTCAATTCCGAAGATGTTTCCGTCATACATCTACAATGTTTCCTGCTGTCCTCCATGCACCCAGTAGAGAGTCTAAGACCAGTGTGGTTGTTCTTACAGATCCTAAAAATCATAAGATAGAACACCAAGCCATCAAGTGGGAAGACCTGCAATTTCCCCCACACTGGACGATTCCAAACCCCAGACCTCTCTCTGTTCAAAAAATAACTACTGCCAACATCACTGAAGATCAATCCTGTGCTACCCTGTCCTTTCCTAGAAGGTCAACCATAGACAGGAGAAGAATTGAAGCTGAATGTAAAAAGTCTTCTCGTTTTGTTTCTCCCGATTGTACAGATACGGGATGTAGTTCAATTGTTTCAAATTGTAGTCATGTAGCATTATTTGAGTTTGCACAAATTGTAAATTTTCAGCCTGTTAAAGTTGAGTGCCCCCAATGTCACCAGTCTGTCAATCTGCAAAATCTGGCTTATGCTGTGCTCGATAAGAACCATAATTCCAGGACCGGTGAAGCACCTCCCTGTACTTCTCTCAATCCCTGTCCTAATCCAAAATGCTCCGAAATTCCATTTCCCCATGAGGATGAGCATGTTCTTATGATGCATTTGGTTCCGCACTTAGAAGATGAAGATCCAAAGATCACAGAATTACTAACGAACCAATGAGTTGTTGCTGATGAATTTGAAGTGCAACAACATAAATCAATATGAAGATTTCCACAGAGATTGGATACAAAGAATATTCTTGGTCAAGGATCCCAAGAACCTCCTGTGGAAACAAGTTTATGTTGTAGCTCTTCCATCCAAACTGGTTGATATTTTGAAAATGGAAGATGCTTTTCCATTGCCTATGGAAGTCTATGTGTGGGGAGACTTCTATGCAATCATTACTAAAGTCTTGATTTCCTTGTGTACCAGATCAAAGATGCAGACGTCTATTGACAAATTGAACAGACTTCCTGGTACAAAGTCATTTTGCAGCAGATATGGCATAACAGTGGATGATCCCTTGGTGCACAGAAGAAAGCACAAGAGGCAAGCCAAGAAGGCTTACAAAAGAAGTAAGTCTACATACAGAATAAGCTCGGGAAAAAGAAGGGAGCTTCGCAGACCAAAAGAAAACAGAAGACCAAAGGCCAGAAAAGGGTATTATCGCTACAAGCCTAATACCCACTATTACCAGCCTCATGATATTCGGCCCAGAGATGCCAAACTTCATAAAATGAAAGATGTTGAATGCTGGTTGTGTGGTCAAAAAGGACATACTTCAAATCTGTGTCCTACAGCCTTAGAGTCCAAAAGAGGTTTAGGCAAAAAGTTTGCCCAACATGCTAAAAATAAACAACAAGCTTCCTCCTCACAGCCTCAAGTCACTGTTAAGAGAGATCCCGATGCCTGTGCATATTGTCATTCTACTTCTCATAGAATTTCTGACTGTCCAGCCTATAGTCAGCGTCATCTCTCTATTCAACAACATGCCATACATTCTGCTAGTTCCTCCTCGTCTGAAGACTATTCTTCCTCTTCTTCCGAAGAACAAGTCAATATGTATTGCCAGTGTTCAGACCCAGATGCCTGCCAATGTGATTCTGATTCTGAGTCTGATTCTTCTTCCTATTCTTCTGCTATTGAAGACCCTCCTCATGTTCTCATGGCCCAGCTTGATGATGATCTTAAAATCTTTGCCCAAATCTCGTTATGAGGATGAATAGACTCAAAAAATGCGTTCTCCTTCTCTATACGATGAAAATCTTCCCGGTCTTCTAGTTCGCTCTTGTACCCTCTAAGAAGCCTAATTTTGTTTAGCTTTGCATAGATGGTGGAATACCAAAATCGTATTCTCATTGATAAGAGCAGGCGCCTGCACTCACTTTAAGAGAGTAGGATATATGATTCCATGCGAAATTCTGCAGTGATGAAATGAGATTTCTGTCCTGAAAGCACAAGCAAACCAGTCTGCTTCTTCATCTGTGCCTAATTCAGGAAAACAGACTACCTATACGCTGCATTCCAGTCCTAAAGCAGAAGTCCAATTTGCATCAGGCAAATTTGATCCCTCAACAGGCTTCAGTGAAATTGGGGACATGCAAGTTTTTGCAGTCCAATACCAGCAACACCATGTACAGGTAAATCTCTGTGTAGCTGGTCATGTTTACGATGTCATTGCTCTAATAGATTCTGGATCTGACATAAATTTGGTTTCTAAGCATATAATCCCATCCAGATACTAGACCACAGCTGAAAAAGAAGTCATGGGATTAGGAACCAAACAACTAAAGTTTGAAGTTGCTAAAGCTACTGTCTGCTTTGATTAAAAATGTGTAAAGCTTTCCTTTGTAGTCTCTGACATCCCTGTTGAATGTATTTTAGGAAATATATTTTTGGCAGCAGTAGAGCCTCATGGGTCATATAGATTTCCTGATGGTTCTGCAGGATATTTTATTACTGTTTCTGGTTGTAAAATTGAATTACCATACGTATCTCGAACCAGAATATCACCCATGATTCAGATAATGAAAGAGAAAGAAAAAAGACTTCAAATAGCTGAGAAAAATTTGGTTGAGCTCAAATATCACAAGGAAACCATCAGGGTAGAAGAACAGTTGGGTTCCCCAGAAATACAGAAAAGAATTGCAGAAATCCAGAAAGAATTTGAAGAGACGTGCTGCTCCGAAGAGCCAAATGCCTTTTGGCATAGAAAGCAGCACAACATTGAGCTACCTTACAAGGAAGGTTATACTGGCAGGCCTTGTAAGTCAAGAGCCATCTCCATGTCTGTTGAACACAGACAACACTGCCAGAAGGAAATAGAACAGCTTCTGCAAAAGAAGTTCATCAGAGAATCCAGCAGCCCTTGGAACTGCTATGGATTCTATGTCAATAAGAGAAGTGAGCAAGTCAGAGGAGTTCCAAGACTGGTAATAAATTACAAACCTCTGAACAATGTTTTAGCAGATGATACCTATCCGATCCCCCACAAAGGAGATCTGATTAGGAGAATTTCAGGAGCCAAAGTATTTTCTAAGTTTGATCTAAAGTCTAGTTTCTGGCAAGTTGCTGTTGCAGAAGGTGACAGATGGAAAACTGCATTCAGTGTTCCTCATGGACACTATGAGTGGAACGTAATGCCTTTTGGATTAAAACATGCACCATCAAAATTCCAGAAGGTAATGGATTCCATCTTTAAACCTTATGATGATTGGCTTCTTGCATATATAGATGATATGCTAATATTTTCCAAGAATTTACAAGACCACTTCAGACACTTGAAGATCTTTATGAAGCTGGTCAAAAGAAATGGCTTAGTCTTGAGCAAAAAGAAGATGGAACTCTGTAAGACTAAGATAAAAATTTTGGGACATGAGATTGAAAATGGCCAAATTTCTCTACAACATCATGCACTGGAGTTTGCAGATAAGTTTCCTGATGTTATATTAGACAAAACCCAGCTGCAAAGGTTTTTGGGTTGCCTCAATTATGTGAGAAATTTCTATCCTGCATGTGCCATTGATAGATCTCTGTTAAATCAGAGACTAAGAAAGAATCCAAAGCCTTGGACTGACAAGCACACTCAAGCAGTCAGAGATATTTCGAAAATGGAAGATGCTTTTCCATTGCCTATGGAAGTCTATGTGTGGGGAGACTTCTATGCAATCATTACTAAAGTCTTGATTTCCTTGTGTACCAGATCAAAGATGCAGAAGTCTATTGACAAATTGAACAGACTTCCTGGTACAAAGTCATTTTGCAGCAGATATGGCATAACAGTGGATGATCCCTTGGTGCACAGAAGAAAGCACAAGAGGCAAGCCAAGAAGGCTTACAAAAGAAGTAAGTCTACATACAGAATAAGCTCAGGAAAAAGAAGGGAGCTTCACAGACCAAAAGAAAACAGAAGACCAAAGGCCAGAAAAGGGTATTATCGCTACAAGCCTAATACCCACTATTACCAGCCTCATGATATTCGGCCCAGAGATGCCAAACTTCATAAAATGAAAGATGTTGAATGCTGGTTGTGTGGTCAAAAAGGACATACTTCAAATCTGTGTCCTACAGCCTTAGAGTCCAAAAGAGGTTTAGGCAAAAAGTCTGCCCAACATGCTAAAAATAAACAACAAGCTTCCTCCTCACAGCCTCAAGTCACTGTTAAGAGAGATCCCGATGCCTGTGCATATTGTCATTCTACTTCTCATAGAATTTCTGACTATCCAGCCTATAGTCAGCGTCATCTCTCTATTCAACAACATGCCATACATTCTACTAGTTCCTCCTCGTCTGAAGACTATTCTTCCTCTTCTTCCGAAGAACAAGTCAATATGTATTGCCAGTGTTCAGACCCAGATGCCTGCCAATGTGATTTTGATTCTGAGTCTGATTCTTCTTCCTATTATTCTGCTATTGAAGACCCTCCTCATGTTCTCATGGCCCAGCTTGATGATGATCTTAAAATCTTTTCCCAAATCCGTGCCATGGATGAAGGAGACCTTAAAAATGCTCTCCTTTCTGCTTACATGAAAAATCTTCCCGGGTCTTCTAGTTCGCCCAGCTCCTCTAAGAAGCCTAATTTTGTTGAAGCTTCTTATGACAGGAACACCAAAATGTATCTCCAACATAATAGCAAAGCTTGTGCACTCACTTTGGGGGAGGTGAGTAGGGAGATACATGATCTCAAAAGTGAAATTCGCAGCATGAAAAATGAGATTTCTGTCCTGAAAGCACAAGCAAACCAGTTTGCTTCTTCATCTGTGCCTAATTCAGGAAAACATACTACCTATACGCTGCATTCTAGTCCTAAAGCAGAAGTCCAATTTGCATCAGGCAAATTTGATCCCTCAACAGGCTTCAGTGAAATTGAGGACATGCAAGTTTTTGCAGTCCAATACCAGCAACACCATGTACAGGTAAATCTCTGTGTAGCTGGTCATGTTTACGATGTCATTGCTCTAATAGATTCTGGATCTGACATAAATTTGGTTTCTAAGCATATAATCCCATCCAGATACTGGACCACAGCTGAAAAAGAAGTCATGGGATTAGGAACCAAACAGCTAAAGTTTGAAGTTGCTAAAGCTACTGTCTGATTTGATTCAAAATGTGTAAAGCTTTCCTTTGCAGTCTCTGACATCCCTGTTGACTGTATTTTAGGAAATATATATTTGGCAGCAGTAGAGCCTCATGGGTCATATAGATTTCCTGATGGTTCTGCAGGATATTTTATTACTGTTTCTGGTTGTAAAATTGAATTACCATACGTATCTCGAACCAGAATATCACCCATGGTTCAGATAATGAAAGAGAAAGAAAAAAGACTTCAAATAGCTGAGAAAAATCTGGTTGAGCTCAAAGATCACAAGGAAACCATCAGGGTAGAAGAACAGTTGGGTTCCCCAGAAATACAGAAAAGAATTGCAGAAATCCAGAAAGAATTTGAAGAGACGTGCTGCTCCGAAGAGCCAAATGCCTTTTGGCATAGAAAGCAACACAACATTGAGCTACCTTACAAGGAAGGTTATACTGGCAGGCCTTGTATAACATTAAATCATAATCGATAATAGTAGATTGATCACATTATCCCATTTCCAAATATAACATTAACATTAAATCATAACGGTTAACTATTAGAAAGGAATGGTGAACAAATTTATTTAATTAATTTGTTATTTTTTAAAATAGTGTATCATATCAACCTGTAAAAATGTTATGATATATATTATATAAGTAATCAATAAGTACTACAGTATATTTAAAATGAGTTATTTGTTAGAGTTTAATAATGTTATGATATATATTATATAAGTAATCAATAAGTACTACAATATATTTAAAATGAGTTATTTGTTAGAGTTTAATAGTGTAATGGATGATACGAGTTATTCCTCCCAACACTCCAAGATAAATTTAATTAACAACTTGAATTTTAAATAAAGTAAATAATATTTGAATTTTACTCATATAAATTTGTTTAATTTTGATGTTGATTGGTATGGTTATAATTATTGTTAACTATAACCATGTAATTTGTAAACAATTCATCAAAGTGACATGTTAATTTTGCAATTTTGTAAGTCTTTTGTTTATTATAAATGCTTTTGTTTAATATAAATGCCTGCCTCCTTACGTTTCAATATGAAATATAATATTATCAATTTTTTTTTGACACGGGACAAATATCTTAGGCAATTTGGGGTTTAGATTCAATTAATGATTTGGGTTTAGATGCATTTTTATCCATTTCTTCAGGATTTTTTTTTAAAGTATAGTGAAATTTGACTTAAAAAATGTTAGAATTATGCTTTAGAAAGGAAAAGGGAGGAGGGTGTACCAATGTTTCTTTTGTATCTCTCATTTCAAAAGAGACCAACCTAGTTACCGAGGTAATATTTTCGTATATTTTTTTATGCAATTTGTTTTAGAAAATTTTGATTAAATTTATAGCAATAGACTTGTTATCATAATTTTAATTAATAGTTTTCAAGTGCTGACAATTTCAATATCAGTTCTAATTTGTAAAAATAATGTAAAAGTGTTGATAGATATAATATTAGTGTTATTGTAAGTTTGTAAAATAAAATTGTGCTGAAAACCAAAGTAGTAGTAAGTTTGTAAAATAAAAATGCACTAACAACTAAAGTAATAGCACAAATTTGTAAATACAACCAATTAAATGCTGACAGTTGGAGTATCATCGTCAAATGTAAAATTCAATTTTTTTTATGTCCAAAGTAAGGCTTTGATGGAGAACACGTCAGCAAAGGAACAATAATCTATTAAGCGAGTGCTGACTAAGCAGATGGTGATATGACAAGAATGGGTTTTCGGGTACCACTGCCACGAGGTAATTCTCAGTTAAAAAATAATGATTGCATAAAAATATTTTATGTAACAACCATTTAGGTTTATTATATGATTTACCGACTTCCACGCTTTGAAATCATTTGTTTCAAATGGTGAAAACCCATATAATGCATGGTTAACGTGTTGTATGTTTTACACAAAGAGGAAAAAGTGTTAGTTATCCTGAAACCCTAGATCAAATCCTATTCCCATTTCTGGTTCAAGTGCTTTACGATGAAAATTATGAGGAGTGGAATGTTATGCAGAGTAGAGCCCAAAGGACCTGACCTGCTTCAAGTTTACCCAAAAATTCATCAGCATTTTCGAGAGGAAGGGTGGGAAATTTTTTTCTTCCGTTGTACAGAATACCATGATGGAGTTGTCAGGGCCTTTGCTAAGAGTTTTGATGGCCAGCAAGTCAATGTTGGGGGAATTTCTTTTCCTGTTACCGAGGAGGTAATCACAGAAGCCACATGCCTCCCTGTGGATGTGGAATGAAGTTTTAAAAGCCATTATTTGTTTGGAATCGATGTGCCAATTTTCTTGAGGGATGAATACAAAGACATGTGCTAGCGTTCAGAGATCTAGAGATCCTAGTTGAAGGATGAGTGGCATTGTCTCCTATGTATCACATAGTCCTACTTCACATGCGAGGGAAGGTTCAATATTGTAAATTTGTACCATTTCCTGTTCCTTTCCCACATTGCAGAACAGGTCAGGATGAAAACCCATTATTTTTTGTTAATGAGTATGAAGCACATGTCTACAAGGGTTAGGGAAAGACCCAATGTTTCTTCTCATTTTATATATCATAATGTTTTAATTAAGTTGTTGATTTTAAACCATTTGATAAAGGTCAATAGGACTTGGGAGCACTTTATCTTTTGGGGAGGCTTTGTAGAAACTACCAAAGAGGGGAAAAAAGAAAGGAAGTAAGAAGAAAATTAAACAACCCCAAAGCCTAGAACAGGGGACATCATCCATGCAAACCAGGAGTAAAAAAAAAGTAGAACCTACTCCTCCTTTACTTCCCAAGGTAGAAAAAGTTTATACAAGGAGAAGTGCGAGGCTGAGAAAGATAAAAGATGTCCCTTCTCCCAATGTACCTCTCCCTGCAAAAACATAGGTCGCTAAACCAACAAAGAAGGTCAAGGTAAAAACCATTGAACCTAAGATAGAGCAGACAAAACCTAAAAAAGAAGCCACCTTAGCCAAAATTTGTAGAGGTGGAAATAGGCCACATACAAGACCATGGAATAAACTAAGATTGAACATTAAGCTGAAGCAAAACCCTGAGCTGGCGAAAGAGGTTTTTGATGTAGAGAACACCCCTCAAAAATAATTTATTATAAACATAGAGGATTTCATAAGTTCAAATAAACCTAAGAATACCAAAGGCTCAAGGAAAAAGGTTTCTACAAAGGCCCAAAGGACTAAGAAACAAAGAAAAATTAATGTTTTCATCCTACTGGAAGCAGCTAGCACACTCAGCTAGTTTTTTTAATAACATAGTTTTGATCACCAACTGTTTAGATGGAGTTTTGACTAGACACAGATAATATCATGTCAGTGATTTTTGTTGTTAAAATTTTGATGAGCTGTACCAGTTTCAGTGTCAGTGTGATTTTGTATGGTTTCCTATAACGCGTTAGCAACCCACTTGTCAAACATCTTGGTCCTTATCTCGATTTGAAATAATATTAGTGAATTCATCAGCACTAGAAAATGAGATAGTCCTGAAAGGAGGATCTGCATAACATATACCATATTTAGCATGATGGTGAGCTACAATTTACATAAAATATAGGCAAGATATCAGTGAATGATTTTGACCCTAGTTTCTAGACGAGATTCTAGCAAAATATTATATCTTTAGGTGCATATATTTTTGAGATTATGTATTCTAGTTGGTTGTATTAGATATGCACTCTTTATTTTTAGAATTATTTCATGGGAGGTTAAGAAATGGCTCAGAGCTTTACCAATAGTAAGCATTGCTAACTTTTAACAGTTTGAACAATTATTCCATGCTAGGTGGGAGGTGAAGAAAAATATTCTGCAAATATTGGATGAATATGAGAATATGAAAAGAAACGTAGGGGGGACAGTTCAAAGTTTACAACTATGTTCAATAGGGTTTACAATTTAGTCCCTGTTGATATTAAGCCCCCCCTGGTTTAGCCTTGCTTCATTATCCATATGGTTTTGTTGCTGAGATAGCTTATCAAATCGGAGAGAGGAATCTTGCTACCCTGGAGGCTATGCAAAAATAAACTTTAGGAGTGGAATCAAACATGTTTGCTAAAAAAGCTAAGATGAAGATTGAGAGAAGATTAGTTTTTAAGGAGGACCATATTATTCATCAGAGACTAAATTTCATGTTATGTTAAAGATAATGGAGAAACGGATCGACAAGCTGACCCCTCCCAGAAGTGAGCTTAAACCTCAAGTGCAGAACCTAAATTTTAGGAGCCCTCCAGGCCCTCAAAACCATCAAAGAGAACAAAAAGGTCCTGAAGGTCAGCAGGTTGTTAGGCCTCCTTTTTCAGAAATTTTTGTTGATGAAGGTTCAACTAAAGAAATAGACAAACAGATAGGTTGCTTTGATGATAAGGAAACTAAGGTGTTTGCAACTAAAGAATATCATGATATTTTTGTTGTACCTTAAGGAGAAAAAGAAAACTTTCAGATGTTGGATTCATAAATTTACCAACAAGGTTACAATATCGCAGTGGTATATTTTCATAAGAGTATAATCTCATGGGCTAAACTATTCCAACTAAAACTCCACCACAAAAACCAACAACAAGAGAACATCGAGCTAAACTAAGAAACAAGATACGTAAAAAACTAGAGGATCCTAAAAAGGATGTTCCAAAAAGGGCATAGGAAGTTAAGAAGGATACCAAAGAAGTGTTGAAAAAGCAGACATCGTTCAACTTGGACAGTGAAATTGGTAAATTGAAAATTCCTATCCCTTTCGCTGAACTATTGAAAAAATGAAAAATATAGGAAATGAAGTTTTTCAATGGTTAAAAGTTCAAAAAATGATCAAATAAATATCAATTCACATCATTCTCTCAATTTGGATGATGATGCTCCTGAATTTGTATTTGGTCCCCAAGTAACTAGTGTGAATGATGATGTCCCTCTATTTTATGTTAGTATAAATATTCATGACATGATCATTCATAATGCCATGCTGGATTCTGTAGCATCACAAAATTTTATGCCAAAGTCAGTCATGGACAACTTGAGACTTGAGATTACTAGACCCTATAAGGACTTGTTTTCATTTGATTCAAGGAAAGTCAAGTTTTCATGGTTAATAAAGGATCTGGTAGTGAGATTGGAACAAATACCTGCAAAAAGTGTAATAATGGACATAGTTGTGGCATATATTCCACCAATATTTGGTATGTTGTTGTCCCGGTCTTGGGCAACAAATCTAGGAGGAACCCTACAAATGGATATGACTTATGCATCCATTCCACTATTTGGTGAACCAAAGAGGTTATATAGAGAAGCTCAAATGGTTTATATGGTCAACAATCAAAATCAGTTGGATAACCATCCTATTTATGCAATGAATATAAATATTGTTTCTCAAATTTTATTTAATGACTGGCGTGATGATGTGGAAATGAGAGAACATGTTGAAGGAAATTCTAAAAAACAAGAAGTTCAAGCAACTCTAAATGAAGGTATTTGGGATTTACATTTTGATGGTTCTACTTGTAAACAAGGTTCTAGGGAAGGAATTTGGATCATCCCACCACACCTCACTACTCAACTATACTCTTTCAAGCTATATCTTGAATGCACTAATAATATTACAAAATACAAAGCTTTGATAATTGGGCTAAATTTGTTGAGGGATCAAAAAGAAAAGAGAGTTTGTGTTTTTAGAGATTCATAATTGGTTGTGAAGCAGGTTAAAGGAATAATTTAGAATAAACATGCAAGGATGAGGGCTTATCCTAACAAGTTATGGGACATGCTTGCTAATTTATTTTTCAGAGCTTGAAATTTCTCTTGTTTATAAAGGAGAAAATGGAATAGAGATTCTTTAGCTACTGCTTCTAGTGCCTTCAAAATACCCATTTATCTAAACAAAAAATATGAAATTAATGTATGGCATAGACCCTCTATCCCTAACAATACCAAACATTGGCAAGTCTTTCAGGATGATCAACAAATCAGGATATTCCTAGAAATGACTAAAGAGTTTATTAATACCTCAATTGATACAGATGATGATGAAGAAAAAGAGGAAAAACTAGAAGCAACATTTTTCTTAAATTCTATAGTTGGATTGGATATCATTCAACTGACCAACTATATAATTCCTAGATATGTAGTCCCTTTAGAAAGACTCTTTGACTCAAATGATGTAGTTTTTAAACCCAAAATTTTACCAAGTGGTGGAGAAATGGAAGACTATAATATAGGGATAGAGGATAATCCTAAAGTAGTCAAGGTCTCTAATTCTTTAAAAATATAACAGAAGCAACAATATGTAGATTGTTGAGAGAATTTTTAGATGTGTTTTCCTGGAGGTACGAGGATTTGAAGGTTTATGCTATGACTATTATTCAACATACCATTCTACTTAAAGAAAATGAAAATCCCTTCAAACATAAATTAAGAAGAATCAACCCCAAACTGTTGCCATTAATTGTAAAGGAGGTTAAAAGGTTGTTTGCTACTAAAATAATTATCCCTTGAAGATTTTCAAACTGGATAGCCAATATGGTCCTAGTAAGGAAAACTAGTGGAGAAATCATACTTTGCGTATATTTTAGGAATTTAAACAAAGTTTCTTTGAAATATAACTATACTTTACGCTAGATGGGCCACATTTTACATAAAGTATTTGGGTTTGAAAGAATTTCTATGATCAATGGATTCTCTGAATATAACCAGATACTGGTAAATTCGAAAGATCAAGACAAAATTTCCTTTACTACACCATGGGGTACATTCATGTACTCAAAGATGTTGAGATTCAACAAGATGACGAGCTTAGTGAAAATCAGTCACCTTCATTAAGTGGGCCTACAGGCTATTTTTAGGTGTAAGTCTATTTTTAGACACGGTGATCATATTTCAGAAGTTGCAGGATGCTATTTTTGGATGGTTGGTCAAGTTGGAAAAATAGATGAAATTATACTTTTAGAATATCAGGTGAAGTTTATTTATAGGTTGTCGATCTAAAAATAGATGTGTCGATTATTATTAGCCCTTAATAATAATCAGACTCTAAATATCAACTTACTCTCTTAGAGCACTTAATCTTAGTATACAGATTTGGAAAATTAGTGGGTTAAAGGAAATACACAATTCCTAGGGTTTACTCGTGGTTCATGCATGGAGGAATTATTTAGAATTGAAGTGGCAAAGTTATGACAGAGTTGGAATATTAGTTCACGGAGTTGTTATTCAGTTTAACTCAATTAATGGAGTTAAACTCAGTTGAGCTAGTTGTATCTAGTCTAACTGAATGATACACTAGTGGGAGTGGAGTGCATTAATTAGTTAATTAATTCATAAATAATAACTCATTAATCAACTGAACAAATACAACAATTAACTACAGTGCATGTCAGTTCCGATGGAGACCCAATGGAGAGATAGGTGAAAGGGCAAGATGGACTATCCATTGTGACTATAGTGATGCATTGATTGCATCACACACACATTGGAGTTGCCAATGAGGATTTCGCAGTGCAAGCAAGGTAGATTTGAATTCATTCAGGGGTCTTCTTCAGCAGGGATTGCGCAGTGGAGGCAGGCTATCAGGTGGCAAGAAATCAGTGCATGGATTTGCATATTTCTTCTTATTAGTGTGTGACGATGGATTGTACTAAGAAATTGATGTACTAAGATTTGTATGAGATTGTAACATGATGTCCATGATACATAATATATGATAGTTGGGGTTTTCAACTTCAGGCTTTCCCATTAAATAACTGTGTTATGTGCGATTGCTTTTATTGCTTCATGTGTTTGCAATTAAGTTTTTAAATTTCCGCAAAAGATTAATAGTGGAAGGATTCTATATTTAGAAAGAAGATAAATATTGTTAGATCAGGAGAATCTGGATATATACATGCATCTTGTATATAATTTCTACATGGTATTAGAGTAGTGTTAATTCTTGAAGATTGCAATTGTGAAGAATTGCTGAGTTTGTGCTGGTGGACAATTCGAATTTGCTGGAGAAAATTCTTGGTGCGACAATTGAGTATACAATGAAATGCATTTCAATGGGTTGCGATTGGAGTATGCCCTTGATGGTAGCTCAAATTACATAGCCTAGAAGGATAGGATGGAGGCGGTGCTGGAAGATAATGGACTGAAGGAGTTCATCGATAGCGATGTTCCTAAGCCGGGATCTAGCGATGCTGCATTACTTGACACATGGAAAAAAAGGGTAGCAAAGACAAGAATAATTCTGTTGGAAGGTGTGAAAGACCATATTGTGTCCAGCCTTCACGGGAAAGCCACTCCATTTGCAATGTGGAATGGTTTGACAGATTTTTTCCAAAGCAGCAGCGACCAGAGGAAGTTGGCGCTGAAAGATAAGCTCAAAAAAATAAAAATGGAGAAGGGCGACAATATTCCAAAATATCTCACGAAGTTTGTCCACTGTAGGGATGAACTGGGAAGTGTGGGGATTACTGTTGATGATGAAGAATTGGTTAGCTTGGCTCTCCTTGGGCTTTTGAAGAGTTGGAATAGCTACAAAGACTCTGTCAATGGACGGGAGAAACTGCCGGGTTGGGAGCGACTTTGGTCGGATCTTGTGTAGGAGGAGATAAGGTGAAGTACCAGGGATGGCTCTTCATCGAAGAATGAAGATGAAGAGAATTTTTCTTTGGCTGCCAAAGCAAGGAAAGGGAAGGGGAAGAAATCCCATCCAAAATTTGAAGCTAAAGGCAAGAAGTAGTATTTTTCCAAGGTGAAGTGTTTCACTGTCACGAACATGGGAATTTCGCCACTAACTGCCCACAAAAGAAGAAGAAAAAGAAGACTGCTGGAGTTGCAGCTGGAAAGGCCTTAGCCTCAAAATTTGAACTTGATTTCTCTTTGATCGTATGCTTGGTTTCAAGCTCAATGGGATCAGTGTGGTATCTTGATAGTGGTGCGTCTTTCCATATGACAGGAGACAAGGAGTTGTTTAGTGACTTGGAGGAGGAGGAACTCCAAATGCATATAGAGATGGGCGGCAATTGTAGATACAGTGTGACTGAAATTGGGACCATATCTTTGAGAGGGAGTCAAGTAATCCATTTTTGTTGAAAGATGTTATTCATGTTCCAGGTCTGAAGAAGAACTTGGTCTCGGTCGCAATGTTGGAAGACAAAGGTTATGCCATTGTTTTCAGCGAGGGAAAAGCTTTCCTGCGACATAAAACAATGGGTCAAACCAAGAGGATATGGATTCAAGTTAAGAATCTATACAAGCTGGAGGTAGATGGTTGTGCTGCAATGATGGGCAAAGCAGAAGAAGTGGTGAGTTGGGGTGAGGGCGAATTATGGCATAGGAGATTGGGCCATCTTCACCATGGCGCTTTGAAGATTTTGCAGCAGATTTATACTGGACTTCCCAAGTACCTCTTGCGCAGTTAGATCAGTGTAAGGGATGTACTATGGGTAAGTTTGTGAATACCACCTTTCATGAGAACGAGAACCATGCTTCGGTGATCCTTGAGAGAATTCACACAGACGTGTGTGGACCTTTCTCGGTTGATTCAACAAAAAAAAATAGGTATTATGTTATATTTGTTGATGACTATTCTCGTAGATGCTGGATCTTCTTCATGCAGAAGAAAACTGAAACATGCTTAAAGTTTTGTGAGTTTAAAGCATTGGTGGAGAAGGAGTCGGGGAAGCAAGTGAAAGCTCTACGGAGCGATAATGGTGGTGAATATATCTTAGTTGAATTCAAATAATTCTATAGCAAAGAAGGAATTCAAAGAGAACTCATAGCGCCTCATAACCCATAGCAGAATGGGGTCGTGGAGAGGAAGAACATAATGATCGTGGGTGTTGCACGAGCTATGCTGCATGACGAGGGCCTACCGATGCACTTGTGGGTGGAAGCATGCAACACTGCGGTTTATGTGCAAAACCGTTGTCCTCATAGAGTACTTGGCATGAGTACACCTAAAGAAGATTTTATTGGTAAGAAGCCTGATATTTCTCATTTGAATATTTTTGGCTCATATGTTTACATTCATGTGACAAAGGACGCCAGGAAGAAGCCGGAGCTAATTGTAGAAGTTGGGATATTTGTGGGGTACACAGAAGCACCCCATAATTATTATATGTATTTTCCAGATATTCGGATGACTGTGGTGCGACGGGATATAAAATTCAATGAGGTGAAAGCCACGAAGTTATCGCTTGAGAGGGATCTACACTTGCATGCAGAGGAGGAACTTCTTGTTCCCAACGATGAGCCTCTAGATGTGGATCAACCGCAGGAGAAGATTCATGGAGTGGAGGAGTCCACTCATGAAGAACCAAACATCAGACAAGGCAGAAAGCATACCACAGAAGCTAAGAGACTGAAGCTTGACGCGACACAGAATTTAGGAGTCCCTACATCACAGCGCAGATAGAGATAGTCACCCGACCGATTTACTGGATACATGGCTCTCATGAGCAAGTGTATCATGACAGAGGCATATTCTTTTGAAGAAGCAGTGTAGGAGCCCACATGGGTAGATGCCATGGTGGAGGAGAATGACTCCATTTTTAGAAACGATGCTTGGGAGATTATTCCAAGGCCGGTGGGTAAATCAGTGGTAGATTCGAAATGGATCTACAAGGTAAATTAAGTTGCTGATGGGAGTGTTGAGAAGTATAAGGAAATATTTGTTTCTTGGGGCTTCTCACAGATCGAGGGGATTGATTATGAAGAAATATTTACACCTGTCGCACGATATTCTTCCATAAGGACCATCCTTGCTCTCTCAACGCAGATGGGTTGGCACATTCATCAGATGGATGTGTAGACTGCGTTCCCTAATGGGATCATTAAGGAAGAGGTGTCCATTGAGCATCCTGAAGGATTTTAGATCTTCAGCAACGAGTCACATGTGTGCAGACTCAAAAGAGCACTGTATGGGCTGAAGCAAGCACCTTGTGCATGGTACACATGGATCGACGACTATTTCACTGGACTTGGCTTCACCAAGAGTGAGGTGGATGGAAACCTGTACCAAATTGTGGTGGAGGGTAAAATTTTAATCATTGTTCTTTATGTTGATGATTTAATACTAATGGGTGATGAGCAGTTGATACACTCATGCAAGGCAGATCTTGCAAAGGAGGTTGAGGTGAAGGATTTGGGCCTCCGTCATTATTTCATTGGATTGGAAATATGGAAGCGGGAAGGTGAATTGTTTGTGTCTCAAGGCAAGTATGCTCGGGAGATAATTAAGAAGTTTCACATGCAAGGCTGCAAGCCTATTGATACTCCTCTTCCAGGAAATTGGAGGAAAGAGGATGCTACATCGGTAGAGGTAGTGGATGCCACTATTTATCGACAGTTGGTGGGTTCACTCATGTATTTAGTTAATACAAGACTAAACATATGCTATGTTTTGAACCAGCTTTCAAAAGCGACGGTTAATCCTACCAAGCTCTTTTGGAAGGTAGGCAAGCATGTCCTGAGGTATCTCAGGGGCACATCTGGGTATGGATTATGGTACATACAGACGGCTGAGGTGAAGTTGCATGGCTTCATGGATGCGGATTGGGCAAGCAGCCCAACAGACATAAAGAGCACATCAGGAGGGATTTTTAGTATCAGATCTACATCAGTTTCTTGGTACAACAGGAAACAAAGATTTGTGGCACTCAGTTCAGTGGAAGCAGAATACATGGCAGCAAGTCAAGCTGCATGTGAGGCTATCTAGATGAGGAAGATCTTGGTCAGTTTGTTCGGTTCACATTTAGATCCTACAGTGATATATTGTGATAATCAGAGTTGCATTAAACTCTCGATTAATCCTGTGTTTCATGATAGATCTAAACATATTGATATCCAGTATCATCATATTAGATATTGTGTGCAACGAAAGATCATGTTGCTTCAGTACATTCCTACAGAATATCAGGATGCATATATTCTGATGAAGGCGCTCAACAGGAGAAAATTCGAATACCATAGAGGCAGGATCGGGGTGAAGGATAATCCCTATCTTGTTGAGAGGGAGTGTTGAGATTCAACAAGATGATGAGCTTAGTGAAAATGAGTCACCTTCACTAAGTGGGCCTATAGGCTATTTTTAGGTGTAAATCTATTTTTAGACTATGTCTATTTTTAGACATGGTGATCATATTTCAGAAGTTGCAGGATGTTATTTGTGGATGGTTGGTCAAGTTGGAAAAATAAATGAAATTCTATTTTTAGAATATCAGGTGAAGTCTGTTTATAGATCATCAATCTAAAAATAGATGTGTTGATTATTATTAGCCCTTAATGATAATCATACTCTAAATATCAACTTATTCTCTTGGAGCACTTAATTTCAGTATACATATTTGGCAAAATCAGTGGGCTGAAGGAATTACACAATTCCTAGGGTTTACTGGTGGTTCATGCATGGAGGACTTAGTTAGAACTGAAGTGGCAAAGTTATGACAGAGTTGGAAGAGTAGTTCATGGAGTTGTTATTCAGTTTAACTCAGTTAATGGGGTTAAACTCAGTTGAGCTAGTTGTATCTAGTCTAACTGAATGATACACTAGTGAGAGTGGAGTGAATTAATTAGTTAAGTAATTCACAAATAATAACTCACTAATCAACTGAACAAATACAACAGTTAACTATAGTGCATGTTAGTTCCAGTGGAGACCCAATGGAGAGATAGGTGAAAGGGCAAGATGGACTATCCATTGTGACTATAGTGATGCATTGATTGCATCACACACACATTGGAGTTTTCAATGAGGATTGCGCAGTGCAAGCAAGGTAGATTCGAATTCATTCATGGGTCTTCTTCAACAGGGATTGCGCAGTGGATGCAGGCTATCAGGTGGCAAGAAATCAGTGCATGGATTTGAAAATTTCTTCTGATTAGTGTGTGACGATTGATTTTACTGAGAGCTTGATGTACTACGATTTGTATGAGATTGTTAAATGATCTCCATGATACATAATATATGATAGTTTGGGTTTTCTGCTTTAGGCTTTCCCGTTAAACAACTGTGTTATGTGCGATTATTTTTATTGCTTCATGTGTTTGCAATTAAGTTTTTAAATTTCCGCAAAATATTAACAGTGGAAGGATTCTATATTTAGCAAGAAGATAAATATTATTAGATCAAGAGAATCTGGATATATACATGCATCTTGTATATAATTTCTAAAAAAGATGCCCTTTCGACTAATGAACGTCATAGCCACTTTACAAAGAGAAATGGACATAAAATTTTCTGATGAAAGGGACAAATTTGATGTGATATATTTAGATGATATTACGTTTTTTGCTAAATTTGAACCTAACCATCTAAAGCATTTAAGAACAATTTTCACAAAGTGTAGAAAATTTGGTATTTCATTGAATCCAAAGAAATCTCATTTTCCATGAAGGAAGGGAAGCTAATAGGCCATATGGTATCAAAATAGGGCATTCAGATTGATCCTAATAGAGTAAAAACCATTGAAAAACCGAGGAGCAAGTAAGAGGTTCACTCCTTCCTAGGTAAGGTAAATTTTTTACGCAGATTCATTCCTAATTTTCCTGAGATTTTGAAGGTTATCACAAATATGCGGAAGAAAGGAAATGAAATAAAATGGACTGATCAGGATAAAGAATATTTTTATTACATTAAAAGGAATCTAAGTCAGACTCCTCTACTTACCAGCCTTGATTTTTCCAAAGAATTTGTCATTTTCTCTTTTTCTTCGGAACATACCATTTCAGGCGCATTTATTCAAAAAAATGCAGAAGGCCATGAACATCCCATTTCTTTTTTCAGAAGAGCGTTGAGTGACTTTTAGCTAAGATATGATATCATGGATAAACATGCCTACACATTGGTAAAATCACACAATGATTTCAGAGTTTTTGTACTTCATTCTCATATAATTTCTTATGTTCCAAACATTGTGGTAAAAAGTGTTTTAAACCAACTCGAAAATAATAGTAGGATGGGAAAATGTATTGCCAAAATGATGGAATTTGACCTAGAAATCAAACCCACTAAGCTAATCAAAGGACAAGGCTTGGCTAGAATGGCGACTAAGAAAATATTGTAACTCTTGGGATTAATCTGACTATGGAATTATCTGACATAAAAGATGATGAATCATTTGTAGCAGTTGACGATCGTTTTAAAAATTCTTCATGGTATGGTGATATTGTTTATAGATTGAAAAATATGCACACTCCACTGGGAACAAATAAAAATCAGGCCATATTCTTGAAACTTAAGTCTGTTAAATACTGTATCCTAAGTGGTTATTTATTTTGGAAAGATCCACAAGGCATATTACTGATTTTTTTACTTGAAGATGAAGTCAAGAAAATAGTGAAAGAATTACACCAGGGAGCATGTGGTGGTCACCATTATTGGAAAGAAACTGTTAAAAAAATCTTGAGAGTAGGGTTTTATTGGCCTATAGTTTTTGCTGATTCGTAAGGAAGTTGCATCATGTCACACAATGTCAATTATTTGATGGAAAATCCAAGTTGATGTCTATACACTTAAAGCCTATTTCTGTAAAAGTATCATTTCAACACTGAGGCCTTGAATTTATAGGCGATATTCATCTAGCATCATCAACACAACATAAGTGGATCTTGATAGGAACACATTATTTCAGTAAATCGATTAAGGCTCTACCAACCATGAAAGCAACTGATCCTGTTGTCATAAAATTTTTAGAAAATATTCTTTCTAGATTTGGTAATCCAAAAAGAATCATAACTGGCACTTCTCAATGCTTTAAATCTAAAATAATAATCAAGTTCTGTGATGAATATCATATAATTTTTAGTCACTCTACAACTTATTACCCCAAAGGTAATGGAATGTCAGAGTCATCAAACAAGAGCCTAATAAAAACCATCAAAAAATTATTGGAGGATAATAAAAAATCCTAGCATACAAAGCTCAAATTTCCTTTGTGGTCAGATAGAATTAATACAAAGAGATCAATTGGTACCACTTACTTTCAACTAGTCTATGATGTAGATGCAAATTTCCCAATTTCACTTGGGATACCAATTATAAAGTACTTGCAAGAGCAAGGAGAGGAACCAAATCATTTTTAAAGAAGAATCAATCAGCTGATAGAAGTGTAGGAAAACAAAGAAGAAGTATATAAATAGGCTCATAGTTTCCAAGAAAATATCAAAAGGGTATTTGATAAAAATACTAAAGAAAATAATTTCAAATTCCAGGAAAAAGTTTTAAAATGGGATGCCCGAATTGAATATAAAGGTAAACATGAGAAATTTGACCATATTTGGAAGGGCCCATATGAAATTGCAACTTATCACGGTAAGAATATATTTATTCTGAATGATGTGAAGGGAGAGTTACTTCCTGGAGGTCCAGTAAATTGGCGTTTTTTTGAAACATTATATTTCTTTAGAAAGTAACATTCCACTATTTCATTGTATATATCCATGTTATTTGAAAACTTGTAGGCATGGATAAACCTTTTTAAGGACTTGAAACCCAAGGATAGGGCCCTAAGTGTTATGCGGGATTTATGATTGCGGACAGAAGTATCTCCCCTAGGTTCAATGGGCAACGTATAACAATAGAGAGACTAGTAACCCAATTATTTCCTTAAAGTAAATAGATGAAAAAATGAATCCTACCTAGGATCTGTCGCACGCTTTGCTCCTTCAGCTTGAATGCTCCAATTCTAGCTCTGCTTTCCAAAATTAGAACCTGCCTAGTCAGACAACACAAGCCAAGAAACTACAAGATCTATGTAGTATCATCTAAGTAATCTATTCAATATATCAACATCGTATTGAAATAAGTGAAATAACAATAATCACATATAGGAAAACAAAGAACTATTTGTATTAATATAAATGGAAAGATATTGAAACCACAAATAGTTGTTGATCTTGTAGAAGAGATCCTCCAAGTTGTTAAATTGTCCTTTCCTTGTCACAATATGCACCTTCAATCACCCTAAATGGATGGAATTTTAACCTCTCACCTCAACAGCATAAGGGTAGAATAAATCTCCAAAATCCAACCCATTGCATATGCAAGGTAGTAAATATATAGTGGAGTGGGGTAAGTTGGGAGTTCTTATCCAATTAAAAATCTGAGGTTTTAGATCCACCTTTTATGGGAGGATGGGATCAAAGGATAAGGGATGGAACCTCTAAAGAAGAATGTGATAGTAGATGAAAGTTTTATCCAAGGTTATTGGTTGCAACAAATTCTAGAAGCTTCTGGAATAGGAAGCTTCCAGAAATTATGTTTTTTTCCTGAATTTCTAGAACCAACGCAAATGCAAAGGGGAGCAACCTGTAGGTGATGAAAATTGGCCATAATGATGTAACCTATAGGAAAAAACTATCCAGAGGAAGGCCATGGAGTGTTAGTGCTAAAATTGGCTCATATCAGGTGGTTTCAAGAAGAAATTCTTGAAATGAACGAGGTACAGTTAGGGCTTTGTGCAATGATGTTGACAAGGGGAAATATTGTGTTTATTAATCCCATTAGGAGGCCTAATGACTGGATGTGACAAAATGGCCTATAATAGAATCCTAAAGCATAAAGTCAGAAACGATGGTTGATGACTGAAGTGCTTTACCTTGTGACAAGTCGGGATCAAGAACAACCGATGAAATTAATCTGTTACAATACATTTATATCATGACATATTTTTGCTGAGGGAGGCATATCCATACTCAGCACATAAGAAAACATAACATGTATAGTGACCAAAATACGCGTCCACAGATGCAACTGGTGGATCCATAATTAGATGACTATCTATATGATCATAGCCATTATACATTGTGATCTTTTTATAACTCCTGAAATCACAACCTAGATGGATGAAACTAGATCCGTGGTCTTCTATACCATTCACACAACCAACCAACGTACGAGTATAACCATGTGAATCAATGAGATGAGGTATAACATGGTAGACACCATCTGATTACCGTTTAATGACGTAAGCCATTAACATATGTGAGAGAAACCACCATTTATGTTAATGGATCTCAAGGTACTACAGTACAATCTATATGGTGCGAGTAAACGAGTTGATGTTGAACACCACATAGAGTCTTTCGGTTGATGGCCAATAATTTAAACCTATCATTGAGAGCGAGGAAAATTTCCATTGATGTATGTAAGCACCAAGGTACCAAAGGGGTGTTTCTAAGTCAAATTCCTGGATGATGTGTTGATTTCAACAGGAAGTGACTCGTTGTAGGAGGGCCTTGATGTATCCCCCATAAACAACACGAAATGGGTATCATGATTAAGACAAAATGACGATGATATGGAATTGGATTAGGAAACGGAAAACATGGAATCAAGGCTTAAGAGTATCGCAATAGATATCAACTAAAATGACTTCTCTTGAACACATAATGACACTAAATGGAGTTGGTAGGATTGACCCAAAACCAAAATGGAGGCTTCGAAAAGGTATGATGAACCAAATGACAAGAAGATTACCCAACCCAATAGCCACAGAGAGGAAGTGGAAGGGTATCGTTTCTAAGAGTGACTCACTGCCATTAGCAAATTGCATACCCTATTTTCCCAGTTTCGCCAACCATACTGGTCAATACCTCTTTATTTTTTAACAAGCTTGAGGAGGATAACATATGCTTGATCTATAAGTTCATCCTTCGGATGAATACCCCTAAGTACTTTTAACAAACCTTTAGAAGGATTGGTTTATACTTGTCAAGTTCGACAATTATATCATTTTTTGATGTTTTAATGAGTCTAGTGAAGGTAATACTCAACATCTTTTTCATGTTTAGAGTGTTTGAAAAAAAGGCAAAAAAGAAAACTCCAGGTGTTCCTTTTCATAGATAGTCTCTCAAGTACGAAAAGGTAGAAAATAATAATCAAGAAAACCTCTTAGCCATGTTTGACTAAGGTATTCCTATTTTGTAAGTAGTCCATCTTAGTCCGGAAAAAGGGTTAAACTTATACTGAGCATACCTCTTTTCATTTAATTTAACGAGTTAAAAAAGAAAAGTACTCGAAAATCTTCTCATGTTTTGGGAGTCTAAAAATATATGAAAGAGGACTCTAAGGGGTTCCTTTTTCGTAGGTTTATAGAGCCCAATAAAGAGATAAAAGTATACTCCCTGGTCAAAATAACATGTTTAAAACATTTCAAAACACCATTAACAACTGTCGACTTGCTCAAAACACCACAATAAGGATTAAAGATACATGTTTCATAGTAAAAATGAAGCATATCAAGTTAAATACATTAAATTTGAATAAAATAATGCAAGAAATGACCATAAATACTCAAAATTAACTATTCATTTTTACCATTTGACAGTTACCTTCAAGAGTGATAGTTTTGAAACACTTTTTCCCTTGATCTTTTGTAGCTGATTGCGACCAATCCATTGGATCATTTTGAGTACTCTCACTTCTAGGTATGAGCTAAAACCATTCTCTTTTATTTGATGGTCCATTTTTGTGGTTTCATGTCAATTTTTGGAGGTTTTGAGGGCCCCAAGGTTACTAAAACATGACCTAGGACCAACACACCCCCCTCTGTTGAAAAATGAGTTGCACTTGGGCAGGCTATGACTGATGGGAGAGGTGAAACTCTCTTGTTTTCACTATAGGGGTGCATTGGGCACAAAATTCTCAATATTTTATTAGTTTTCCATCAAATTTTGTTAGATTTTTGCATGAAAATAAACCTAATGAATCCTTTATTGATGTTTTAGGTGTTAATTAGCACAAAATGGAACTCATTTGGTGAGAAAGAGAACATGAAGAGAAATATTTGATTGCAAAAAATGTTCCTGCCATTATCTAGGCACTGAAAAACTATGGATTGTTAAAATTCTTTTGGCTAGCTGGTATGAGGAAAAAATGGAGTTGTTGAAATATATCGTTCATTCATGGGATATTTAGGCACAAGCGTTCAGGTTTGGGGAACATCTGCTCGAGATAAAGGTGGATGATATCTAATTTCTTACATGGTTATCCAAGAGGGGTGCCCCCATCTCTCTTCTAGGTGGGAAGAGTGGTGGGGAGACTACGAAAGACTATATCAACACCTATTGTAGATCTCTAGCCCAACCTACTAGGGATGGAAATATTAATATCAAATATGCGACCTAGTTACCTTTGAGGAAAATCCTATTTATCATTGTTATATTTTCAAGAAGCTCGACACTCCATGTAGCGAGTCGATCGTACATGCAGTATGGGATAGAATGTCTAGCACCAACATTGTTCAACTGGAGTGAGGGTGTCTTGGTCAATATGAAAGAAAAAATGACAAAAGAGAAAGAGGGGAAGTTGAAAAAAAATGGTTATGGTTCGATCTTATTCTCTTTTTCTTTAGAGCGGGTGCCATTACTTCAACCTCAACAGGTTACACTTGAGCCTATTGATCTGAGGATTCCATGTATGAGGAGGTGGATAGATCATATGGCCCAACATGTAGGTACGTTGGCGATCAGTTTTTCACTAGCCTTATTTGGGTGGTTGTGGAGACAGTTCATCATGATCCACGACTATCCTTACGCAGGGATGGATTTCCATGGTGATCCTGAGCTCGTGCTTTATGAAGGTGAGCAATGGGATGCTTAAGGTAAAATTATTTCAACCATTTATTTTTTGAAAGTTTTAAAATTTTTTGTGTTTTTCTTATGTTTCTAAGACTAAAATATTTGATGTTTCTTGAAAATGTTAGACCAGTTCAACCATTATTTGCATCATATCTCCATTGTGCGGGAGGAAAACCACATGAGGAGGCAGTGGTACCAGTACAATCCATTGCGGTAGGACAAGATGCGCTATAGGATCTTGAGGTAGACGAGATTATATCAGAGGTGGAGCACCACATGGAGGGATTGACCCACAGGGTTTATGAGACCGTAGTTGATCAGGTTCCCATGCGACTTCAGCGACACATTATCAGAGTTCCAAGCCATATTGGTTGATTACTAAACAATATGGCTTGCGTAGTATCTTTTTATGATGAGCACCAATGATTAGTCTACTTAGATTTCTACATGTAGTTTTTCATATGGGAGATGTAGCCATATGTTTCTCGGGACACAAGTTTTTGTAAAACCAAACTCACTCACACACACACACACACACACATAGACACACACATACACACACACACACATATACACATGTTTTCAATGTTTCCTAGTTCCTACTATGTTTTTAATATGATGTGATCTGAATTGAAAAACTATTTACATTTTTTGAAAATGTATATCTGAAAGGTGATTAGCTAGGGCATTTGGTAATGTGTTTATATTTCTAGAAATGTGTTCATATTGTATGAAATTGAAATGTATTTCTTGAAGACGCACTCTCAAAACCATGCGAAGGATGGCGACATTACTAACTAAATATAAATTCGCAAGTTGTAGTACTATGAGTTGGGAGTCGAGTATGATTACTAAACAACAAATACCATGTGAAATAACATTAGATAGTAGCTCAACCATTGCTCTATACTCAATGATGTTTTTGGTCGAGCAACCAATGCAAATCCCTTGCATACTCACCACCTCACCATTTGGAGAAAAAATATCCCACGCTCTGAGTACTACGATTAGCACCATCAACATAACCAATATAGGGTTCGAGATATGTCGACATCTGCAAACCAAACGTAAATAGGATCAACAGAAACCATGGGAAACTTTGAAAAGGCACACTAAAAACACATTAAAGCACACATATAGACGATATGTACACAATGTACTATGCATGAGATCAAGCATAGTAATATTTGAGGTACAACTCATTTCTAGG
Organism: Pinus albicaulis; assembly: GCA_034641835.2. Classification (NCBI taxonomy): domain Eukaryota; kingdom Viridiplantae; phylum Streptophyta; class Pinopsida; order Pinales; family Pinaceae; genus Pinus; species Pinus albicaulis. Next base: position 1,077,621,447 of record CM076575.1, on the reverse strand, counting down.
TTGTGCTAGTGGAACTCAATCGAAATCTAGCAACTAATAGGCCCCTTTTTCAAGGACTCGCTTGGAAATGTATGGACGTAACCACATAGGTTGGAAATTTCTTGAACCTAACTTATCAACCTCCTAGTCATATAAGAGAACCAGGTCTCCTTTAGAGACCAACTGAAAGGGTGTGAATCCGATAGCTGTCCTCACAAAGGTTCGATATGCCCATAGGGCTGTGTAAAGAAGCAAGTCCCATTATGATTTATGGACCCCTACCATACATTGAAGCATATTTTTAAGAACTTTGTTGACAACCTCAAATTTTCCATTAGCCTGTAGATAGCAGGGAGTGGAATTTTCATGTGAAAGTCCCAACTTGGTAGCTAGTTCGATCATCATATGATTCCAAAAATTATTTTCGTGATCATAACTATCGCTTGTGGTACACCAAGCCTAGAAGTAATGTGATTGAAGAAAAATTATGCAACCTTCTCACCAGTGTTGTTAATTGTAGGCATCGCCTTGACCCACTTAGTAAAGTAGTCAACATTGACAATAATATAACCATGCCTCCCTAGCCAAGTGGGGTAACATGTCATAAAGTCAATGCCCCATTTCGCAAAAGGACTAATAGAAACGATGAGATGTAAAGGAGTAGGCAGCGCATGGATCTTGTAATCATAGATATGGCACAAATGAAACTTCTGGATAACAACGATGCAATCGCGAGATATAGTGGGCCAAAAGTAACCAGGGTGTAGGATATTTCGCACAGTAGCATAACCAGATAGATGTACACGACATTCCCCCAAATGGAATTCATTGAGAACTTTCTCATCTTCCTTAAGGCTGAGATACCTTCGCAAGATCATATCAATACCATGATGGTAAAGAGTGTCATCGATAATGATGTAATTTCAGGATTGGTATCGAATATGTTGTTGCTAAGAGTGACAAGTAATAGTCTGGAAAGTATGGGTCTGGAGATAAATTGTGAAATATTCATACCATGGGTCAGGTGAAGAAATCAGAAACAATGACTCATCAGGGATAGAATCTTCAGATGTAGATTCAGAATCATGGGAAGGAAATTTGCACATAAGCTCAATGAAAACTAGGGATTTCTTTGACCTGGATTTGATGAATTCTAGGTTTAACTCTTGGAGAATAACGATCCATTTAGAGCACTTTCCCTCCAGAAATTGACGTGAAAATATATATGTATTAGGTTTGCAATCTGAAAAAACCGTAGTTTTTTGAAGAAATATGAGATGGAAAAACCTGTAGACGGCTTGAACAACCATCAAAGCCAAATGTTCGACACGAGTGTATTTGATCTCGTTATCATTGAGGTTTTGAATCATATAATAAATGGGATGTTCAGTCCCGATTTCGTATTCTTGGACCAATACCATTGCTATAGTAAAAATGGAAATAGTTAGGTACAAGAAATAGTTGTCCTAATAATCGGGGTGGGGGGGTATAGAAGAGATGCCTGAACTAGTACATATTTCAGCGCATCAAATATTTTCTGAGCAACATCATCCCAATAGAAGGGTACACATTTCTTCAGTAAGTGAGTGAATCGTTTGGTCAGCTCAGCGTAATTAGGGATGAGCCTCCGTAGGAAGTTAATTTTTCCTTGGAGTCTTTCTAACTGAACAAGAGACGAAGGTGCAGGAAAGTCAATGTTCGTTTGTAGTTTCATAGGATCAATAAAAATTCCTTGTTTTGAATTAAAAAAACCTAGGAGACAACCAAAACCAACATAGAACACACATTTGTGTGGGTTAAGTCAAATATTATAGTTTCTGCAATAGAGAAAGATAGTCCGAAGACACATTGGGTGATCAACTTGATGTTTAGAATGATCGGGGAGATCATCCAAATATGGTTGTACGATGTGTTTTATAACATGAAAAGTGTAATCAATCGCAGGCTGAAATGTGGCACCTGCATTCTTCAAGCTGAATGGGAGCTTACGATAAGTAAATGCAGTCTTAGGTTGGTCCACCGGGAGAATGTTGATTTGATTTTAGCTTGAGAATCCATCCATGAATGAATATATTTTGTAGGTAGCGAAATAATAAATAATATTTTCGATGGAACGGGTCAGATAATTTTCCTTAGGACAAGCACAATTCACATCCTGATAATCGACACATATTCGGATGGTGCCCTGTTTCTTCATGACAGGGACGAAATTTGATACCCAATCAGTTAAAGAAATGGGGTGTATGAAACCAGCATGAAGAATTTTTTCAACTACAACCTTGATCCCGCCAGACTTCTTGGGATGGACCGGATGGAGGTGCTACTGGACGAGGTTGGAATTAGGATACATCTTAATCTCGAGTACAACTATATTTGGGTCAATGCCTGGAATTTCTTTATAAGTCTAGGAAAGACATCCTGAAACTCACGAAAGAGGGCTCTATAAATATTGATCTCATATGGATAACAAGATGTTCTAATATACAAATTTTCGATAATACATGGCTTGATGAAATGTCAATAGGTATTGTGTCTTCTATATTCAAGATGTTTTTTTGGAGTTGATATCATGAATATAGATGAAATTCGGAAGAGGTTCGACATAATTGGGTAAATATACAACATTGATATTATCATCAATGGAATCTGGTAAGGAGGAATGATGATGATGTTTGTCCCATGAAACATCATCAGGCATCATGATCTCCATGATGCTTTCATCGGTAGAGAATACATGAGAAAAAGGGTCAGAAGGCATCCCATAATCCAGTAGTCGACCTACCCAATTGATTGAAGAGAAGGTATAAGTTGCACAAGAAGAATAAATCGCTTAGTAATCTAGTTAAACATGGCTTAGCGACATTCAGTCACAAAAAAATTGGATTTTTTTTTCACCAGGTACAATCCATGGATTAGTCGGGATAGTAGATGATGATATCATGTTGATATAAGCAACCAAAAACAATTTGTTGGCAAGGGGAGGAGGAGGAGCGAAAATTTTCCCATAAGAGATGAATCCTTAAATAATCCAACCCTGACATGCTGATAGGATTGTAGGGATTCCCCCACAAGAGGGACACTTCCAGTAACATGAGAATCAAGAGGTGAAAAAGGTGAGTTGATTTATGGCAACAATATCGCCTTTATTAGGAAAGGCGATCATACGAAAATAGGTTGAAATGATGACAACCATAACATAGACTCATGTACGTCCCAATAGAAGATTGTAATCAAAAGGTTCATCAATAAATTCTAATTCTATAGAGACAATTCCCCCCCCCCCCCCCCCCCAAATTCTACTTGAAGGGAATTTAAAATCCCAAAAGGTTTATAAGTTATTCCATCAAATGCTTTCAATGTGGTGGTTGATTGACTTAGTTGAGGTGAACCAATTGCCGTCCAACAAGACATGGACATAATGCAGGTTGAAGCTCCCTCATCCACAAGACATGGACATAATGCAGGTTGAAGCTCCCTCATCCACAATAGAACGATGAATATTATTACCATGGAAGATGACCTAGATTATAAAATCTAATTGAGATGGAAGCCGAGGGGTATAGTTTTTATGAGAGAAAACCACTAGGTTCAAATCTGATGGATCCACACATTGGATAGATGAAAAAATGCCTTCTTTTGGGTAGGGAATTTTTGCAACATCTAAAGAGTTGACATAGATGATGGAGATTGAGCCAAGTCTTCAAATACGATATAATTTTTGTTAGCTCTTAAACCAGGATTGAAAGTAGATTTGTGAATAACTCCCTTTGGAGGTTTTTTAGTTAATTCTGCAGGAATCAGAGGTGGAGTAGGATCAAATCAAGGTGATGTAAAACTGGCAGTTTGATCATTATCCTGACCATTCAATGGATACACATTACCATATTCCTTATTATGAGTGGCCACCATAACATCGAATCTCAGCTTTGAGGATGAAAGCATCAAAACCGTGTTAGAGGAAGAAGGGTCCTAGGAAACCATATGTGTCTCATAATTGGGAAATGGGTCAGACGGTGTTGAAATTGGAAACAAGAAACATTGAAAATGGCAACCAGAAACAGAATCCAAAAAATGGCACCCACAAATGATACACTATGAGGCAAGTCTGATTTAATTTTCCCTTAATTAAATTGGAAGAAAAATTGTAATTTCATCTCATGACAACTCGTATTTGGTAACTGAGTCAGGAAGACTTAGTTAGCTTGGGAAATTCGAGTTATAGGTAAAATAGGAGGCATGTAGAGGAATTTCCATGATTTTAAGGGGTCCAATTACAATTAATTGTGAGTTGTAATTAGTTAACTCAAGAAATTGAGTTAAAATCAGTTTAACTAGTTCTAACCGAGAGATGAGCTAGTGAGAGGTCCAGTGAATTAAATATGATTTAATTCACAATTAGTTATTAGTCAGTTAACTGATAATTCTCTACAAATATTTGTTTCATGTAAATTATAAGGAAGGCCCAGTTGATACTAAGGTTAAAGGGAAGATATCTATCAATTGTACTATTAGAAAATTGTATAGGTCATGCATGAGGTAATCGGGAAGGCCTTGAAGGATTGCACAATAATTAATTGGTATTTTCCAATTAATAGGGGCTCAATTAGCCCAATAATGCGTTAGTAGGGAAGGCTAAGAAGAGACAATAAAAAGGTTAAATACTTGACCAATTTTGCTTAGATTGAAAGCCAGATCCAAGCTAGATCAGAGTGAGACAATCAGGAGAGTACAGAGGTTTCTCAGTGAGGGAAATACCATTTTATTGTTTCATGATCTTGACCATATGCAATATAGAGATAGAGGGGGTTTGCGAAGTTTCCTTCCCCAACTACATCTTGTGTTGTGAAATCGATTTACTTCTTTCTCTTACTTGTTATGTGATTGTACGACCGTGATTTTGTTTCCGCAAATTGTAAAAAGATTTAGTATCTTGTTTTAGTACATTATAAGATCAGATTGAATCCCATTGTTATATTTTCTACATGGTATCATAGTTTCAGGAATCATAATAAGAAGAGAAGAACACAATTTGTTTTGATCAGGTTCAAATTTATAGATTTATTCTTCGGTATCCAACAACATATCAAGATGTCTTTTAATGGATTGAGACTTGAATATGAACTTGAGGGAAATTCGAATTATATTGCATGGAAGGACTGGATGGAGGCAATTATTGATGAAAATGGACTAAAGGAATTTATAGACAATGATATTACCCAGCCCACAATAGGATATGCTCAACTTCTTGATGCATGGAAGAAGAAGGTAGCAAAGGCAAGAAGGATATTGTTAGAAGGAGTTCGAGATCATATTGTCTCAAGTATCCATGGGAAGACGACTCCATATGCTATGTGGAAGGCATTGACATATCTATTTTAGAATAGAAGCGACCATAAGAAGTTTGCGTTGAAGGAAAAGCTCAGAAAGATCAATATGGAGGAGGGCGAGATGATACAAAAATACTTGACGAAGTTCACTCAATGTCGAGATGAGCTTGGAAGTGTTGGTGTGATATTAGCCCATGATGATTTGGTGAGCCTAACTCTTCTAGGCATTCCTAAGAGTTGGCATAGTTACCAGGACTCTGTGAATGGGAGGGAGAAGCTACCATACTAAGAGCATTTGTGGTATGACTTGGTAATATAAGAGATAAGGAAGAGCACCAAAGATGGGACCTCCGACACAGAAAAAGAAGAATATTTGACATTAGTCAGAAAAGGAAAGAAAGCTAAGGGAAATAAGTCCCAAGGCAAAGCGGGAAAGAGATACTTGTCCAAGATTAAGTGTTTTCATTGTCAAGAGCACTGCACTATGCCTTGAATTGTCCACAGAATAAGTCAAGCAAGAAGGAGCTTGCAGTTGTAGCAGGTGAAGCACTAGCATCATAGTTCGAGATTGATTTTACTCTCATTTCATGCATGGTAAACACTTTAATGGGATGCATGTCATATCTAGATAGCGGTTCCTCATTCTATTTGACAGGGAATAGAGATATCTTAAGTGACTTGGAGGAAAAGGACCTCCATTAGAACATAGAGTTTGGAGATGATGGGAGGTATAACGCGATCAAAATTAGTAAAATTACCTTTCAAAGGGATTCCGGCTCCCCTCTTAGACTGAAAAATGTTTTGTATGTTCTAGGAATAAAGAATAATCTTCACTCCATAGCGGTATTGGAAGTTTGTTGTTATGATGTCATATTTAGAAAAGGAAAGGTTTTCCTTAGACACATCGCGACGGGATGGGTGAAACATATCGGTGTAAGAGTCAAGAAATTGTATGCTATCGATGTCAAAGATGCATGCAAAGCTTTGAGGATAAAATAAGAGGTTACTCTCTTGGTTGTTCATAGGGAGACTAAATTACCTCTCAACATGCAGCCTCAGAAGCAGTATCAAAAGGTTGTGGAGCAGCCACAATTAGAGAAGAAGAGAGGATACCAAGTGGAGGTGTCTAATAAATAAGATACCTATAGTAGGGGGAAATTTAGATCCATATGGGAAGAGGGAGCACATCCAACCATACCTCTAGGTGAGAGACGGGGAAATGTGCAGACATAATACCAAGAGAATAAAATTGGGCAGGATCCATTGAGATGGTTTGTCTCATGAATTGGACCTGGATATGGGAGGCCACAGTACACAGTAGCAGGAAATATCATTAGGATTGATGCAATCAAATGTGAGGATGACAAAAATTAGAGTGACAGATGTAAGATACTGGAGCGCATATTAGAGTTGGTAGTAGTGCAGAGGATACAGATGCAGAGTTAGAAATTGCACAAAGTTTCTAGTAGACAGTGTAGTAGCTACCAACAGTTAGAGAATTTGATGATAGATGCATCATAATTACTAATTTTTTTTTTGGAGGCTATTCAGTTTCAGGAATTGTAGGAGAAAATAACACTAGAGAAGTGTTGCATGCAGAAAATTCCAAAGTTACCGGATCAAGATAGATTGAATTCCTTTCTTGTTGAGAGGGAGTGTTGAAATTGGAAACAAGAAACATTGAAAATGGAAACCAAAAATGGAATCCAGAAAATGGCACCCAAAAATGGTACCATATGAGGCTTTTGATTTAATTTTCCCTTAATTAAATTGGAAGAAAAATTGTAATTGCATCTCATGACAAATTGTATTAGTTAACTGAGTCAGGAATACTTAGTTAGCTTAGGAAATTCAAGTTAGAGGTCAAAGAGAAGGCATGTAGAGGAATTTCCATGATTTTAGGGGGTATTGTTATAATTATTTGTGAGTTGTAATTAGTCAACTCAAGAAATTGAGTTAAAGTCAATTTAACTAGTTCTAACTGAGAGATGAGCTAGTGAGAGGTCGAGTGAATTAAATCTGATTTAATTCACAATTAGTGATCAATCAGTTAACATATAATTCTCTATAAATAGTTGTTGCATGTCAGTTCTAAGGAAGAACTAGTTGATACTGAGGTTAAAATGAAGAGATCTATTAGTTGTACTATTAGAAATTGTACAGGTCATGCATGAGGTCATCAGGAAGGCCTTGAAGGATTGCACAATAATTAATTGGTATTTTCCTAACTAATAGGGGCTAAATTAGCCCAAGAATTCATAAGAAAGGCATGATACGAAAATGCAATCAAAAGGTTAAATACTTGACCAATTTTGCCTATATCATAAGCCATATCTGAGCTAGATCAGAGTGAGACGGTCACGAGAGTGTAGAGGTTTCTCGGTGAGGGAAATAACATTGTATTGTTTCATGATATTGACCATATGAAATATAGAGATAGAAGGGTTTTGAGGATTTTCTTTCCCCATATACATCTTGTGTTGTGCGATCGATTTACTTCTTTCTCTTACTTGTTATGTGATTGTGTTTTTGTTTCCAAAAATTGTAGAAGGATTCAATATCTTGTTTTAGTACAATATAAGATCAGATTGAATCCCATTGTTATATTTTATATAGTCATCACGACCGGATAAGTAGAAGATTTAAGAAACTGATTCAATTCAACGCGATGCAGACAATCACGTGTAAAGTGATCCTCATTACAAATCAAGCATGGGTAAAGAGGATTTTGTTTCTCATCGCAAGAATGATTTGTTTGTTTATATTATGGTGAAGGATATTTATCTTTCTTACCTTTTCCTTTATTCTTGCTTCCAGGTTTTAATAGATACTTGCCTTTATCAAATGAAACGATATTTATCTTCGAAGCAGAAGCTGCAGGAGGATGGGATTGAGGGTTTTGAGAATATGCGGTAAGAGAAACACCAGATGGTTTACTCACCAAATGCGAACTGGAAGAACCAATCATGCCATCTGAAACATGAGATTCTTTACCAGGTGGAAGAGGAACAATATTTAAGGTCTTGGATCATTCATTATCTTATCATAGAGCATGCCAGATAGGGTATAAACAAGGTCCAAATATTGTTCACGAGCAATAACTTGCTCTTCAGTTACAACTCCACCTTTAGCCACATCTTCTGTTATAGGTGACAACATAGATTTGGTAAACCATTCCAGCTGTTAGGGTCCTATAATAATAGGATTCATAATTTTTGAATTGACTGTGATAGTCTTGTAAATATGTATATACCTTGCTTTCTGCAAGTTGTTTTCCCATATTTTGAAAAATGAAAAATAATAAAAAATAAAAGAGGGTAAAAAAATTCCTAAAAGAATGATCAAAGGACTTAGAAAAAGATAGACCCCAAAAATAAAAAGAGAAAAAGATAGACCCCAAAATAAAAAGAGAAAAAATAAGACCTAAAAGTGAGCAAGTCAAAATGCCACTACTATTTAATTTTACTGCAAGAATAATGATTATGTGCAGATTGTCAGTAAATGCCACAATCCATGATCAGTTAAATAGTTTAATCTTAACTTTTCATGTTTTAGATAGAGAATTAAGATATGTCAAATAGTATAAACTTGACAAATCAGTAGTTAAGATAGAGAATAATTGAGGAGATCAACAGTTTAATATGAGCCCTCAGATGAAATAAAGTTATTCTTAGATAGGTTTTATGCTTTGAAAGAAAATGGATTTAGGGTTGCAAGCTTAAATGCACCCATGAAAATGAAGTAAAAAATGTTAGAAATAAAGATGGGTAAGTAAAAAGCAGTTGAGAAAGTATGTACTAAAGCATCATTGGGAAAAAATCACTTATTTTGCCTCCCCTACAATTATTCGGTATTCTAAACTATCAGTTAAAAAGGATCATAGCATTTCTCTGAGTTCTGTTGGGATTGGACCGAAGGATCGACGACTGATTGGTTAAAAATATTGAATTCCTACTTAAAGCCCACATTCATCAGCGTTTATCCTTCATTCATAATCATAAGTCCCTTTTTCCTAAGTAAAATCCCATTTTACTTAGTAAAAGTGAAACTCTGAATAACTAATTTCATTCCCTTTCAAAAGGCATTCATAAACCCTCAAAATGCATTTATCCTAAGTTAAAGTGCGAAGTAATACAACAAAGACAAGCTATGTTTATTTACACTTTAAATTAGAGTTAAAACATGTATTTTTCATTGTATACATTATCCTTTGATTTTCATACTAACTTATAATTTATTTATTAAATCCCTAATTACACCCACCCGTATAGTATTAAATCCCTTTTATTTTAAATGAACCCACAAACCCTCTATTTTACGTTTAAACCAATGTTTTAAATATCCCATCTGATAAATAAAAACCCCGCCCTTATCCCATTAGTTTAAACCTATCATTAAAACTAAATCCCCCCCTATCGTTTTAAATAACAGGCAAACATTGAAAAAACTATATATTAGACCTGCGCCCATGTAAAGGTTGAAACATTGGTAAATTTTTTAATTTAACATATAAACCTTATACATCGCCGCATATTATACAAAGCCTAAGGTTTAAAAACTTTTTTTAAATGCCTATTCATAAATTTTAAACCTCCCCGTCACATTAATATACCTCGACCCCTTACCAAATCCCGATGCAACTTCCGCAATCAATTTGGGCCATTCGCAATCGAACCCCAAGATTTGATGGCGCAAACACCATATTGGAAATAAACTTGCACAAAATTCCCCATCTCATTTCTACGCGAAATGGGCAGTATTGTGATTTTATCCCTACCCCACGTGGTCCATTCTCATTGGATCACATTGGTTTCATCTAAAACCATTTACCACTGAAATGAAACGTGATAAACCATTTGTGGTTTTTGATCCTTTGAGTCCGAAAACCACCATTCATGACTTGAATACCAATAACTGCTGGCACCTATTAGCCCTAATATGCCTAATAAACTTTGGAAATACATTCATTTCCTCTCCTTCTGCGCATAAACCATGTATGAGCCACCCTGATTGTGAAACAAGCATTTTTCCGCCATTTTTATACCAAAAGACTGCAAATTTCAACCTGTTACCATTAAATATTGCAGAGGAGCTTTTGCATTTCTCCAGAGATTGAAAAGAGACCACAGAACCCGTTGAAAACCTTCACAAACCGTCTTCAAAGCTCAATACCTGCGTGTAACAGGTATTCTTCAAGCAAATCAAGCCCATTTCAATTTGAAAAGACCTTTTAAAGAAAAATTTCCACTCAGAGCTTAAAATTACCCAAATAAAACTGTCAAAAAGTCCAAAAAATAGGCCAAACCCTGTCAAAATTTCTGAAAAATCTCTATTTATGTTGCGCCCTGTTTTAAACACCAAATTTAACCCAGAAATCCTTCGAAGGTAGCCAAAATTTCTGTGCCTAAATTCAAAAGACTCTTTACCCAAATTTTCACTGAAAAAATCAAGAAACCCTTGTTTCTTGTTTTAAACCAGTAAAAGTCTGTAAAAACCTATTAAAGATTGAAATTAGAAGAAAAAATCCAAGAAAGAGACCATACTTTGCCTATTTTTATCCAAGAGACCTCTGCTAAAGTAGAAATACTTCTGCAAACTGTCTAATCTTGCAGAAGTAGCCCAAATGCCTAAAAATTAGAGTTCTAGCAATCCTGAAGGTTCCAAAGTGCCAAAATCAACTTCAGCCATGACTTCTAAGACTGCTATTATTGTAAATCCTTTACAATCCCTGTCATAGACATTGAGCACATTCCATTAGCTGATATTGACTACAAAATAGCAGGCCCAATTTTTGAATTTAATCTGCTAGACATTCATAACTGGAGCTATGAAAAATCCTTAGATAATGAAGAAGAAGCCCATATTTGGGAATCACACTTACCCAAATATGCTTTTCCAGTAACTTATCCGTGTCAAGAGGTCTTTAGGTTATGTCAGCAGTATTATGTGCCTGAGCAGAGAGCAATAGTAAATGCCAACAAAGAAGTGCTTTTCACCATTACTGCTGAATCCATCAACCAAATGCTACAACTCCAACCTGATCTTCAAGCAGTCCCTTTATCCATATAGGCCCTTACCAAGCTGTATATTGGCCTAGATTTTCTCAAAAGATTCCTGATTTTCCAAACATTTATGCCTTTACATGTAGAAATTCCTCAAATTAATTCTCCATATTCCACTTCAAAATTTCCAGAGGGTTCAAGGCATGTAATTTCCATGCTTTCATTCATTCTAGGGTATTTCATTGATGAATATACATATTAATCCATTTTAGGTCTCTTAAGACAACCTCCATCTATTATTTTTTATTATGCTGGATATATTGCAGACAATATCCATGACCAATTGGTTAAATTTCCAATTGAAGGAGTGTTCAGATATACCTCCTTCCCCCGCCACATGTTCTTATATTTTCAAGTAGATAAATTTCCATTTTCTCTTCAAAAGCTTGATGTAGAGGTTAGTCCTCTTTCAGTTATTTTCTGGACCTCTTTGATCAGGAAAGAGTCCACAGAGTTCACATATGCAGAGCTTTCAGATTCATTCATCCATCCATTGATCTAAATATTAACAAATATAGAGCAGCCAAGGATAAGTAATGAGATGAAGAAGATTGTACAGTTATCAGAGCAAACCAAAACTGGTGATTGGTACCTATATGAAAATACCGAGATTAGAGTGTTTGGATCCAATTTTTTGCCTTATAAGTTGCCCAAACATGTATCAATGAGAATTTTTTCCTTGGATTATATCAGGCAAATATTAAACTCTGATTCTATCAATTTCTTGGCAGCAAAGAAGAAAACACAGTTCAAATTGAACAATCAAGTAGGACCATTCATTTGCAATCATAGGGATGCAGAGGCAGAAGCACCTAAACAACTATGGAGTGCAGTTTTGAAGAAAGATTTCCTTGGAATTATGATCCACAAGGGATTCTAAGTAAAATGAGGGTTAAATGTAAGTTAACACCCTTCATTCATGAGACAAAACTAGAGATAGAAAAATATGGAAATCAGACTGAGTGGATAGAGAATACTTTAATAAATGTAGTGAAGAAAAGTGATACTAGTCACACTTTAGAGACTGCTGATCAAACAGAGAAAGCCACTAAGAGAGTAAGAGAAGAAGGTACCTATGTTGCTGAAACTACCACTGAAACTAAATTCAAGTTAAGATACAACAAAAGGCCTAAGTTAAATTCAGTGGGTAAAGAGAAAGTAAACATTGATGTTGAAGAAACAGATCATCTAGATACCAACACAAATGTTGCCACTGTCATCATCAATGAGCAAGTTACTGAAAATCAAAATGAAGAACATGTTAATAATGAAAATGCACAGTTGATAAAAAAACAACATAGCATGGAAGCTTCATCCACAAAAATAGCCGAGGAGAAAGATTTAGATATCAAAAAGAAGTACAAACAAATCAAGTTAAAGAATGAAGAAATAAAAAACAATATCTACTCTCAATATCTGAAACAAACACCAAGTGTTCAAAATAGACTTCTATCTGCCTTTGATTATTCAAAAAAAAATCTAATCATGTTAGTGTTGCAGTCTACAGTGAAATATCCAAAGACAGTGGAAAATTATAAGAAGGTTGATTTGGAAGTCCAAACAGAAAAAATCCATGCTCTTGATCAGATTGAATTCCACAGACAGACTTCAAAAATGTTGTACTCCATTGTTACAACTAAAGCCATGAGTGCTCAGAAACTCCAGAACACTATCTCAAATATGAAAGATTAGACGAAATTGGATAAAGCATCCTTGTATGCTAAGGATATAAGAATCAAATCATTAGAAGAATTGGTCTTACAGATTTGTTTGACCCAACAAATGTCAAGGCAGCAAAACAATTAATAAAGAAAAATAATGAGGATATTGCAGCTCTGAGGAAACAACTTAAACTTCCTACAAGTGAACATCCTCAAACCAAAGAAATAATAGAAGGAAAAAATGAGAAAGATGATATGATGAACATAATATTTCAGATTATAGCACAGATAAAATAAATGGAGATTTAGATGGACAAGCTTGTTTAGGAAAAAGAAACACCAAAAACATAGGAAGTTCCTACAGTCATCCCTTTGGTTACTACAGCTATGCCATCAACTATAGCTGAAGAGTTGGCACCTAAAGTTTCACTGGCTACTGTAGTGCCAGTGACATCATCCACAACATCAGCTATATAATCATCTATAACAGCAGCTCACCCTACAGATGAGGCCAAAAAATTGGTAAAGGCCATGGAAGAAATGTCTCTTAAGACAAGTGAAATTAACAGGTTGAAACAAATGGTTGAAAATATTTAAGATCAAAATAAGTTGGCTCAAATTAATGCAAAAACTCATGAGAAAAATGCCATCAGACTAAATGAGGAATTGAAGAAATTACAGAAGGAATTGACCTTGAAGGAACATATTTCCTATGTGAAAAATCATTTATGGAACAAGATCATAGAAGCCAAAAATGATGTATGGCCCTCCATTCAAGTGATTTTTAAACAAAGATATCTACTCAAAGCAACATTAGATGAGATCCATAATACTAAAGAGGAATTGGATAACAAACTAGAACAAGCTTTAAAACTGATAAAGTTTCTCAATAACAAGAACATGCAAGAGTTGGAAGAGATTGAAATTACTGATAGAATTGAAACTATCCTTGAGATAAAGAAGGTTATAACCAAGAAGAACCTAATGAAGTGGCTTGAGGAAAAGTGTGAGAACATGAACATTACCATAACTGGGTTTATGGTCAAATTTGAGAATTTGAGGCAAAGAAGTTTGCCTAATATTTTGGTCATCAATGACAAATTAATGCCTCAGGAGGATTACAATAAAAATATCAGAGAATATGCCAAGGAGCAAGTTGAAAAATTAGGTGGTGGACAAGGCATTCCAACAGGAAAAGTCTTACTCAGGAGTTTTGAGGACTTATTTTACTTGCAACATGAGAGAAGACACTTAATTGTCATTAAATCAAATTTTTCTAGGTACACAAAAGTAGATGAAAACTTCAGGAAGCTGAAGAAAATACAAATTCCAAGTGAGGAAGATTGGCAGTCATTAATAGATTTACTGTGAAAGGTAAGAAGGCAGAAAAATAACAGTGAAAACAGTTTGTTGATTTGCAATTAAAACAAATTTTTATTACAACAGTAAACATATTTTACAAATGGTTAAAGAGTATCAGAGATTAAAGAAAATTAGTGAAAGAGTATCATATAAAGCAAATCAGATTTCAAAACAAACTTAAAATATCTAAAGCCAGCAAGGAAGACACCAAGGCAGCTAGCTGCATCTTATCCACAATCAGTTTCTATTTTATTTGAATTGATAGGACAACTTGTTGATTTGTTGAGCAACTGTCTCTATTATTGTTGTAAAGATATTTTATTTCCCCTAGATAATTCCTAGAAGCTTTATGGATATTTTATAAACAATTATGTATAAATAATTCATATTTAGAATTATTATTTGGAATAAATTGTTGAAGATTTCTATAGTCATTTTTGTGGACTTGAAGGCTTTTTGCGTTTCAAATTTCGAGTAGCAGACTGGATCAGATCAACTAGCATCATATTTCAGGATTCATGTGATGAGCTATTTGGAGTGAAATATTTTCTACTTGTCATTGTTTTTCTTTCTTTGTTACATGCAATCCATTATATGTTCTAAATTTGAATGAATGAACATGAGTATTACTTCAGGATTTGTTAAAAGCACCCTGTCTTTATTGTTTGTCATTTATATGTTTTTTTCTGATTTCCAGAGTAGGGAACCCTTAATTGCTCCCTCTTTCGTTTGAACTCTGCCTACTACTTCCCTTTTCCAGATCAAAGAACCCTTAATTTCTCTTTATCTCGATCATATCACCTTACAAAAAAAATTTCCAAGTTCTCCAAGGGTTATCTATCTTGCCCTGAAAACATTGACTTTTTCGCCTTGATTCTAGTTCTGTCTGCTTGATTTTTGACTCCTCAACCCAATGGAAAAATAGATTTCCCACTATCCATCTCTTCAAGTGATTTTTTGCACCAAACCAATCAAAACCAAAACCAATTGTACAATCATAACTAGCCTAATATTTTATAAAATAAAACAAAGTTAAATCTTATAGAGAGAGCCCTCTCTGAACCCTAGAAAGGCTGGATCCTAGAGTTTAAAAGTTGGTCTATGGTTGCTTCTAGTTTTATCAACTAAAAACCAAAAATCTCACAACTAGAGAATTACTGGAGTGATAACATACTGGCAACCATACTGGGGATCTAACCAATCCTTAGTTGTTAAATAAACCTTAAAGGAAATAATTTTTATCATCTTTTTGCCTTTAAGATTGTTTAACTAGTTGTGAGTATAAAAAATTGTAATTGCGGCTTCTAGAAAAGTTTATTATACCAGGTCTAATCCAGACCCTAAACCTGCTGTTATAGTGGACAACCCAGACAAAATTGGGAAAAAGAAAAAATAGAGAGAATATTTCTATGCTAAAGTTTCATTAATAAGAGTCAATTCATTACCCCAAGACTTTGTAAGTTTGCAGGATATAGAGTTTGATTTAGAATTTGAACATTCTTTATTCAGGATCAAATCAGAAAGTAATTTAAATACTTATGTTTTAGACCTTGTTTTTATTTATTTTTTAAAAGCAAAACAGAAAAATATTACTGCAGATTCTGAATTAAAGAAAGTTAAAAATCAAGACAGACTTGAAGAAATTAACACTACTATTCTTAAAGAAATTGATGAAGCCATAGAATTAGCTCAACTGTTAGCTTATACATCTAAACCTTCTATTCCTCATTTAGAAACCACTACATCATCTATAGTTTCTACTACCATTCAATCCACATATCCATTTAGTCCTAGATTACCCTTACAGCCTAGAAATTTATTTCCTTCATCCCCTACATCCACTTCATCCACCAGCTTCACCACTGCTTTTTCAAGCACATCATTTTCATTTCCTAGTAGTTCCATATATATTTCAGTTTCACTTCGCAGTACCTCAACTTTAGCCTTTAGTTATTCAACTGCTAGTTCTATTTCAACACCTTATAATCCAGTTTCATCAGTTACTACTTCCAGTTTAGCTCCAAGTACCTCTACTTTACCTCCTAGCCAAGCTAGAATTCAAGCTATGGCTGCTAGGTATGCTCCCCTTGTTCTTCCAGGACAAATTCATGACATTCCCCAAGATTATCAAAGTAAAATACCACATTTTGATGCTACTACACATTATACTGCACAACAGCACATAAGAAAAATGATAGATTACTTTGAACTCCATGAGATAGATGAATCGGATGGACAAATGAGTTTTTTTGCACAAAAATTAAAAAGAGAAGTAAAAATATGGTTCAAAATTATTAATGTAGGTAGTATAGCTGATTTAGCTGTTTTCCATAGGTTATTTTTAAATAAATGGGAAAAGAAGAAAAACCCCCTAAAAATATTGTCTGAATTTTATGCAATGAAGAGAGCTCCCAATGAATCTGTACAAGCCTACTGCACTAGATATAACAACGTTTACAATTCAATTCCTGCAAACATAAAACCCACTCCCGACTCTGTCTTGCTCAAATTCCCAGATGGATTTGACATTGACAAGGCATATCAGTTAAGAGAGAAATGCAGAAACATTGGAAAGAATGCAAACAGATGCTGTAGGTGTAGAAGTAAACATTCTAGCTAAAAAAGCAAGATTAAGAAATGAGATGAGAGTGACCATGAAATAAGAAGCCTCTAGTTCAGACACAAAAATATATATGTTAGCTAAAACCTTAGAGAGGATTATGGATAGGTTAGATAACATAGAAAGAAGACGTCAATGGGATAATCAACAACAAATCAGAAATCCCAATTTTAGAAAAAAAACAAATTCAGGAAAATCAAAAGACTCAGCCCCAGACCAAACAATAAGACCTCCCTTTCAGGAGAACTATGCTGAGAGTTCTCAAAACAATGATGATGACGAGGATACCATAAATTTAATGGGAATATATGATAATAACCCTATCTTTCTCACACAGGAAGATCAAGAGTTATTTGAACTCCAACAACTCCAATTAGATTAAGGGGTATCCTTTGATTACAAACAAGGTTATGACTTTGCCATCAATGAAGTACACAGTTAGTATAACCTAAGAAGTAAGAAAATTAATGAGTCTTCTAATAAGAAAAAATCTCAAACACCAAATAAGAAAACAATAGAAGCTCCCAAAACAAAAATTCTGCAAATTCTCCCTAGGGAAAATAAGCAAAACTCCAGTTCATCCCAAAAATTTCCCAACCCAAAGATTTCACCAAGCCCTAAGATTGTGGACATAACTGATGAAGTTGCTCAAGCTGCAAAATATTCACAAAAATCTGCTGCTCCTAAAGCATCTAACTCTGATAAAACAACAACCTTAGATATTGAAAAGCTCAATGTTGATCCTAAATCAGCAGATCCAAAAGCTGTCACTACAAAAACATCTTTTGACAACTCCAAATCTGAACAAACATCTACTGCTTCACAAACCACTCCTGAAAAGAAAACAAAAAGCAGTAAGACTCAAGACACTCAAACTGAAACTGAAAGGATAACTGTATAAAGACAAGATAAAACAACACAAACTACAGTTACCAAAGAAGAATTGATTCAAATAAGTAAATCACAACCTTCATTCAACATACAATATGAAATTGCTAAGCTAAAAATACCAATTCCTCTGACAGAATTGGTAAAACATGACTCGTATAAATCAACAATAACTGAAACATTAAACATAAATGATGGAGAAGATTCCATAAATCCGAATGATGATCATCCAGAGTTGATTTTTGGCCCAGATGTGAATGGAAAGCATTTAGATGGAGTAGTTCCTCCATTTTACATTAGTTTAACTATTCATGATCAAATCCTTCACAATGCAATGCTAGATTCAGGAGCTTTACATAATTTAATGCCCAAAGCTATAATGGAAACCCTGAACTTAGACATCACAAGGCCCTATAAAGATTTATTTTCATTTGAATCAAGAAAAGTAAAATGCCTAGGTTTAATCAAAGATTTGTGTGTAACTTTAGTTCAATATACTAGTAAGAGTATATTAATGGACATTTTAGTAGCTGATATCCCACTTAAATATGGAATGTTATTATCTCTCTCATGGGGAGCAAAGTTACAGGGATCTCTAGAATTGGACATGTCTTATACTACTATATCAATTTTCGGTCAACCTAAAAAGTTATATAGGGAAACATTAATGAAATATATGGTAAGTAGTGTTGAAAGTCAATAAATTACCCAATTTATACCACACCTACTGATATAGATTCTTTCATCCTATGTAATGCTAAAACTGATAATGAAATCAAGACTGAATTAAGAGAAGAAAAGAAAACACCAGGCAATGATGATATCTCTCATGAATCTTTATGGCATTTAGACTTTGATGGTTTAGTAAATAAGTTAGGAGCAAGAGTAGGAGTATGGATAACTAATATAGAGAAAAATCATGCAGAAGGCCATGCTTTTAGACTAAATTTCAAATGAACAAACAATATGGATGAGTATGAAGCCCTCATTTTAGGACTCCAAATAATCAGAAATTTCGGAGGAAAAAGAACAGCAATAATGGGAGATTCAGAGTTGATTGTTAAACAAATTAAAGGTGATTATTCTGTTTACAATCCTAGACTTGGCGATATAGAGAGACTGTTTTAGATTTTATCAATGATTTAATGGAATGTAATTTCTCTGCAATACCAAGAAGACAAAACTTGCAAGCACATTCTTTAGCAACCTTTGCTAGTACTTGTAATTTGCCTTTTCAGCCTAATCATATGTATATTGCAGAAGTAAAACACAGGCCAATAATTCCAGACAACCTCAAATATTGGCAAATTTTCTCACAAGACCAACAAATTTATCATTTTTTGAATAATGAAGGTGAATTTCAAAACTGTAAGATAGACACTGATTGTACTATAGATCAAGATTTAGCTGAAATTGATTTAAATAATGTAGATGTAAATAAAGTAAAGTTTGCTAAACCAACTAGATTTAGTCAATCAGATATAGATAAATTAGAGAGAGTAGAAATTGATGAGATAATTGGTGAAGAATCTAAAATATTAAATCTTAAAGACAATTTCTTACCAAAAGGTTTAACTCCTTTAGAAGATCTATTTGACTCAAATGATGTTGCTAGAAAACCCAAAATGGAGCCAATTAGGTCTAATACTGAGGAATGCAATATTGGTATAGAATCAAAACCCAAAATGATCAAACTTTCCAAAGCCTTACCTCAACAAGAAAAGGAAAAATATATTTCTCTTTTTAAGGAATTCCAAGATGTTTTTGCTTGGAGTTATGAGGATCTTAAATCCTATGACACCAGGATAATTCAACACTAAATCCCTATAAAAGAAGATCAAAAGTCCTTTAAACAAAATTTAAGAAGGATCAATCTTGTGTTGTTGCCTTTGATAGAAAAGGAAGTGAAAATAATGTATGATGCACAGATCATTGCATCAATTAGGTATTCTGATTGGGTTTCTAACCTAGTTCCAACAAGAAAGAAAGCATGAGAGATTAGATTATGTGTCGACTTTAGGAATCTAAACAAAGTATCCTTAAAAGATAATTACCATTTATAAAAAATGGAACACATCTTACAAAGGGTAGTTGGTTCTTCTAGGATTTCAATGTTAGATGGTTTTTCAGGATACAACCAGATCTTAGCCCAACCAGAGGATCAACCCAAAAAAACTTTTACTACTCCTTGGGGCACTGTTATATATGTAAAAATGCCCTTTGTTTTAATTAATGCAGGGGAAACCTTTCAAAGAGCTATCGATATATCCTTTGCAAAGGAAATTCATGAATTCTTAGTAATTTACTTAGATGACATAACTGTATTTTCTAAAACTGATTATGAACACTTGTATCATCTCAGACAAGGTTTTATAAAATGCGGAAAGTTTGGCATCTCATTAAATCCTAAGAAAAACTTATTTGTATTAGAAGAAGGCAAGTTAATAGGACACATAATATCAAAAGAAGGATTCAGAATAGATCCTGCTAGGATAGAAGTAATTCTTAACATCAGTCCACCAAGAAACATAAAAGAGTTACAAGCCTTTCTAGGAAAGATTAAATTTTTAAGAAGATTTATATCCAGCTTAGCTGAGATAATTAGAGAACTAAATAACATGCTCAAAAAATATTCAGTTCTTAAACGGACTATTGAAGCCAAACAGTCATTTGAATCCATCAAACATGGCTTAACCAAAACTACAGTACTTATAAGTCCTGACTTTAAAAAGGATTTCATCATTTTTTCATTTGCTTCAGAACACATCATTGCTGCAGTTTTACTACAGAAAAATGACTAAGGTTATGAAAAACCCATAGCTTTCTTTAGCATAACACTTAGAGATGCATCTTTGAAGTATAATATCATGGAGAAACAAGCCTTAGCTTTGGTAAAGGCTATCAAAGACTTCAAAGTTTACATTCTCTATTCTCACATCATTTCCTATGTCCCAAATGCTGTAGTAAAAGACATTCTTACTCAGGATGGTCCTGATGGAAGAAGTGGTAAGTGGATTGCCACTATCTTAGAATATGACATAGAGATAAAACCCACCAAATTAATATAAGGTCAAGGTTTAGTCAGACTCATGGCTGAATCAAATTGTAATGCCCTAGACATAAATTTTATTGCCCAAGTAGATGATCATGAAGAGATGGCAACTCCAGAGATCAGTGCAACCTTTTTAGACTCACCATGGTATGCCGATATTATATTTGTATTACTAAAATTACAAGCTCCTTTTGAACTATCAAGAACCAAAGCTAGATTTTTAAAGCTTAAGGCAGTAAGATTTTGTATTCTAGACAATGTACTTTTTTGGAGAGATCATAGTGGGATTTTATTAAATTTTTTGTTAAAAGAAGAAGCTAACAAAATATTGGAAGAATTTCATGCAGGTGATTGTGGAGGACATATTTACTAGAAGACTACTACAGACAAGATTCTGAGAGCTGGTTTTACTGGCATACTTTTTTTGCTGATGTAAAAAGATATGTGACCTCCTGTCATAAGTGCCAAATCTTTGAGGGTAAGAAAACGCTGTTACCCCTACCCTTAAAATCCTTCTATACTGAAATGCCATTTCAATAATGGGGTCTTGACTTCATTGGAGAAATTCACCCCCCCTCATCAGCCCAACATAAGTGGATTTTGACAGCCACTGACTATTTTACTAAGTGGAATGAAGCCATACCCTCTAGGCAAGCCACAGATACTATCATTATCTCTTTCCTAGAAAGTAACATTCTTTCAAGATTTGGACCCAAAAGATAATTGCTGACAATGCAACAACATTCAAATCCAAAAATATGATTGAATTTTGCCATATATACCATATTACCCTAGGCCACTCTACTGCATATTACCCTCAGGGTAATGGCCTAGCTAAATCTTCAAATAAGAGCCTTGTAAACATCATCAAAAAGTTACTGGAAGACAATAAAAAGACTTGGAATAAGAAGTTTGTCAATGCCTTATGGGCAGATAGACTTACTACCAAAAAATCCATTGGTACCTCCCCTTACGAGCTTGTCTATGGAATGGATGCTATTTTTCCATCCTCTCTAGGAGTACCAATGATGAAAATTATCCAAGAGTTACA
The DNA here is from genome assembly GCA_034641835.2 of Pinus albicaulis. NCBI lineage: Eukaryota > Viridiplantae > Streptophyta > Pinopsida > Pinales > Pinaceae > Pinus > Pinus albicaulis. The sequence goes on along the minus strand of CM076575.1, from coordinate 1,077,599,445 downwards.
AGTTGAAACAAATGACATTCAAAGAAGGATTAATCAAACTATTCACTTGCAACAAACAAGGGAAGAAGTTTATATCAAGTCTCAAGTCATCTAAGATAAGATCAAGAATTTTTTTGATAAAAAGAGTAAAGAAGATGATTTCTACATTGGAGATAAAGTGTTAAACAGGGAAAATTTTAAGGATGGAAAATTATCTCGAAGTTTAAAACATTGGCGAATGTCACTAATCCCTAATATCAAAACTATAAAATATATATTGATATATTTGTAAAATTATTCAAATTTATAATGATTTTATATATAGCCTTTATATAATGTTGGCGATTTTTAAGGTAAAATAATTTTATATTGTAAAATTTGGGCGAATCAAATTTAGAAAAAAAGGAAATTGGCGAAACTTTTTTTTGGAAAAACCATGGAAAATTAGCCCACCTGCGAATATTAGCCCCTAAAATTTTCCATGGTGTTAAAATGGAATTCAAGAAGGGAAGACAAAGGTAAACATGGAAAATTCGATTTTCTATGGAAATGACCTTATGTCATTTATGGTTATAGAGGTAATAATGCTTTCTACCTGAAAGAAATAGATGGGTCAGAGATTTCAGAAGGAGCAGTAAATGGCAGAATGTTGAAGCACTACTACTCTCCTGAGTTAACAAATAGTTAGTTTCATTTACTTTGATCATTGTACATATACATTGAAATATTTTAGATTGGATTGGATATTTTCCTAACAAAATTGAAGCTTGGAGAGAAGGCCCTAAGCTCTGAAAGGTAAATATCATAAGTATGAATAATTACAGAGATCAAAAGATACTTACAGGATCGTCACAGTCAAATTTCGGAGTCTACTAGTCTTAAAGTTCTTGACACTTCACCAGGAAATTCCATCCACAAGTGGAGCCACTGTTAGGGTCCTATAATAATAGGATTCAAAATTTTTGAATTGACTATGATACTCTTGTAAATATGTACATACCTTGCTTTCTGCAAGTTGTTTTCCCATATTTTGAAAAATGAAAAATAATAAAAAATAAAAGAGGGTAAAAAAAGTCCTAAAAGAATGATCAAAAGACTTAGAAAAAGATAGACCCCAAAAGAAAAAGAGAAAAAATAAGACCTGAAAGTGAGCAAGTCAAAATGCCACTATTATTTCCTTTTACTGCAAGAATAATGATTATGTGCAGATTGTCAATAAATGCCATAATCCATGATCAGTTAAACCGTTTAATATTAAATTTTCATGTTTTAGATAGAGAATAAAGATATGTCAAACAGTATAAACTTGACAAATCAATAGTTAAGATAGAGAATAAATGATGAGCTCAACAATTTAATCTGAGCCCTCAGATGAAATAAGGTTAGACTTAGATAGTTTTTATGCTTTGAAAGAAAATGGATTAGGGTTGCTAGCTTAAATGCACCCATGAAAATGAAGTAAAAAATGTTAGAAATAAAGATGGGTAAGTACAAAGTAGTTGAGAAAGTATGTAATAAAGCATCATCGGGAAAAAATCACTAATTTCCCCTCCCATACAATTATTCAGTATTCTAAACTATTAGTTAAAAAGGCTCAGATCATTTCTATGACTTCTGTTGGGACCGGACTGAAGGCTCGATGATTGATTGGTTAAAAATATTGAATTCCTACATAAAGCCCACATTCATCAGCATTTATCCTTCATTCATAATCATAAATCCCTTTTTCCTAAGTAAAATCCCATTTTACTTAGTAAAAGTGAAACCCTAAATAACTAATTTCATTCCCTTTCAAAAATCATTCATAAACCCTCAAAATGCATTTATCCTAAGTTAAAGTGTGAAGTAATACAACAAAGACAAGCTATGTTTATTTGCACTTTAAATTAGAGTTAAAACATGTATTTTCATTGTATACATTATCCCTTGATTTTCATATTAACCTCTAATTTATTTATTAAATCCCTAATTACACCCACCCATATAGTATTAAATCCCTTTTATTTTAAATAAACCCACAAACCCTCTATTTTATGTTTAAAACAATGTTTTAAATATCCCATGCGATAAATAAAAACCCCGCCCTTATCCCATTGGTTTAAACCTATCATTAAAACTATATCCCACCCCTTATCATTTTAAACAACTGTCAAACGTTGAAAAAACTATATATTAGACCTGCACCCATGTAATGGTTGAAACATTGGTAAATGTTTTAATTTAACATATAAACCTTATACACCGCCACATATTATACAAAGCCTAAGGTTTAAAAACTTTGTTTAAACAACTATTCATAAAGTTTAAACCTCCTCGTCGCATTAATATACCCTGACCCCTTACCAAATCCCGATGCAACTTTCGCAATCAATTTGGGCTGTTTGCAATCGAACCCCAAGATCCAACGGTGGAAACACCATATCGTAAATAAACTTGCACAAAATTCCCCATCTCATTTCTACGCGAAATGGGCGGTATTGCGAATTTCTCCCTCCTCCACGTGGTTCATTCTCATTGGATCACATTGGTTTCATTTAAAACCATTTACCACCGAAATGGCACGCGATAAACCATTCGTGGTTTTTGATCCTTTGAGCTCGAAAACCACCATTCGTGACTTGACTGCCATTAATTTTTTATTCCTATTAGCCATAATTTTCCTAATAAACGTTGGAAATACATTCATTTTATCTTTTTCTGTGCATAAACCCTGTATGAGCCACCCCGACTGTGAAAAAAGTGTTTTTCTTCCATTTTTATGCCAAAAAACTGCAAATTTCAACCTGTCACCATTAAATATTGTAGAGGAGTTTTTGCATTTCTCTAGAGATCGAAAAGATACCACAGAACCTGTTCAAAACCTTTAGAAACCATCTTCAAATCTTAATACCTACATGTAACATGTATTCTTTAAGAAAATCAAGCCTGTTTCAATTTGAAAAGATCTTTTAAAGAAAAATTTCCACTCAGAGCTTAAAATTACCCAAATAAAACTGTCAAAAATTCCAAAAAACAGGCCAAACCCTATCAAAATTTCTGAAAAATCCATGATTATGCTGCGCCCTGTTTTAAACACCAAATTTAGCCCAGAAATCCTTTGAAGGTAGCCAAAATTTTTGTGCCTAAATTCAAAAGACTCTTTACCCAATTAGTCACTGAAAAACTCAGGAAACCCTTGTTTCTTGTTTTAAACCAGTAAAATTCTGTAAAACCCTATTGAAGATTGAAATTGGAAGAAAAAAATCCAAGAAAGAGACCATACTTTGCCCATTTTTATCCAAGAGACCTCTGCTAAAGTAGAAACACTTCTACAAACTGTTTAATATTGCAGAAGTAGCCCAAATGCCTAAAAAGCTGAATTCTAGCAATCTTGAAGGTTCCAAAGTGCCAAAATCAACTTTAGCCATGATTTCTAAGACTGCTATTATTGTAAATCCTTTACAACCCCCTATCATAGACATTGAGAACATTCCATTAGTTGATATTGACTCCAAAATAGCAGACCTGATTGTTGAATTTAATCTGCTAGACATTCATAACTGGAGCTATGAAAAATCCTTAGATAATGAAGAAGAAGTCTATATTTGGGAATCACACTTACCCAAATATGTTGTTCTAGTAACTTATCCATGTCAAGAGGTCATTAGGTTATGTCAGCAGTATTATGTGCCTGAGTAGAGAGTAATAGTAAATGCCAACAAAGAAGTTCTTTTCACCATTACTGCTAAATCCATCAACCAAATGCTACAACTCCAATATGATCTTCAAGCAGTCAATTTATCCATAGAGGCCCTTACCAAGCTGTATATTGGACTAGATTTTCCCAAAATATTCCTGATTTTCCAAACATTTATGCCTTTACATGTAGAAATTCCTCAAATTAATCCTCCATATTCCACTTCAAAATTTCCAGAGGGTTCAAGGAATGTAATTTCCATGCTTTCATTCATTCTAGGGTATTTCACTGATGAATATACAGATAAATCCATTTTAGATTTCTTATCTACATTTACCCCAAGAAAACCTCCATGAAATATCCATGAACAATTGGTTAAATTTCCAATTGAAGGAGTGTTCAAATACACCTCCTTCCTCCTCCACATGTTCTTATATATTCAAGCAGATAAATTTCCATTTTCTCTTCAAAAGCTTGATGTAGAGGGAAATCCTCTTTTAGTTATTTTCTGGACCTCTTTGATCAGGAAAGAGTTCACAAAGTTCACATATGCAGAGTTTTCAGATTCATTCATCCATCCATCGATAAAAATATTAACAAATACAGAGCAGCCAAGGATAAGTGATGAGATGAAGAAGATTTTATAGTTGTCAGAGCAAACCAAAACTGGTGATTGGTACCTATATGAAAAACATACTGAGATTAGAGTGTTTGGATCCAATTTGTTGCCTTATAAGTTGCCCAAACATGTATCAATGAGATTTTTTTCCTTAGATTATATCAGGCAAATATTAAACTCCGATTCTATCAATTTCTTGGTAGCAAAGAAGAAAACACAATTTAAATTGAAGAATCAAGTAGGACCATTCATTTGCAATCACAGGGATGCAGAGGCGGAAGAAACTAAACAACTATTGGAGTGAAGATTTGAAGAAAGCTTTCCTTGGAATTATGATCCACAAGGGATTATAAGTAAAATAAGGGTTAAATGTAAGTTAACACCCTTCATTCATGAGACAAAACCAGAGATAGAAAAATATGCCAATCAGAATGAGTGGACAAAGAATAATTTAATAGATGCAGTGAAGAAAAGTGATACTAGTCACACTTTAGATATTGTTGATCAAACAGAGAAAGCCACTAAGATAGTAAGAGAAGAAGGTACCTATGTTGCTGAAACTACCATTGAAAATAAATTCAAGTTAAGATACAAAAAACGGCCTAAGTTAAATTCAGTGGGTAAAGAGAAAGTAAACATTGATGTTGAAGAAATAGATCATCCAGATACCAACATAGATTTTTCCACTGTCATCATCAATGAGCCAGTTACTAAAAATCAGAATGAAGAACAAGTTGATAATGAAAATGCACATTTGATAGAAAAACAAAATAGCATGGAAGCTCCATCCTCACAAACAACCGAGGAGAAAGATTTAGATATCATAGAGAAGTACAAATAGATCAAGTTAAAGAATGAAGAAATAAAAAATAATATCTACTCTCAATATCTAAAACAAACACAAGTGTTCAAAATAGACTTCCGTCTGCATTTGATTATTAAAAAAAGCTAATCATGCCAGTGTTGCAGCCTACAGTGAAATCTCCAAAGACAGTGGCATATTATAAGAAGGTTGATTTGGAAGTCCAAACAAAAAATATCCATGCTCTTGATCAGATTGAATTCCACACACAGACTTCAGAAATTTTGTACTCCACTATTACAACTAAAGCCATGAGTGCTTAGAAACTCCAGAACACCATCTCAAATATGAAAGATTCGATGAAATTGGACAAAGCATCCTTGTATGCTAAGGATCTAAGAATCAAATCTTTGGAAGAATTGGTCTTACAGATTGGATTTGACCTAGAAAATGTCAAGGCAACAGAACAATTAATAAAAAAAAATAATGAGGATATTGCAGCTTTGAGGAAACAGCTTAAACTTCCTGAAAGTTAACATCCTCAAACCAAAGAAATAATAGAAGGAAAAAATGAGAAAGATAATATGATGAACATAATGTTTCAGCTTACAACACAGGTAAAATAAATGGAGATTGAGATGGACAAGCTTGTCCAGGAAAAAGAAACACCAAAAACACAGGAAGCACCTACAGTCATCCCTATGGTTACTATAGTTGTGCCATCAACTCTAGCTAAAGAGTTGGCACCTAAAGTTTCACTGGCTACTGTAGTGCCAGTGACATCATCCACAACATCAGCTACACAATCATCTATAACAGCAACTCACCCTACAGATGAGGCCAACAAACTAGTAGAGGCCATGGAAGAAATGTCTCTTAAGACAAGTGAAATTAACAGGTTGAAATAGATGGTTGAAAATATTGAAGATCAAAAGAAGTTGGCTCAAATTAATGCAAAAATTCACGAGAAAAAGGCCATCAAACTAAATGAAGAATTGAAGAAATTACAGAAGCAATTGACCTTGAAGGAACATATTTCCTATGTGAAAAATCATTTATGGAACAAGATCATAGAAGCCATAAATGATGTATAGCCCTTCATTCAAGTGATTTTTGAACAAAGAGATCTACTGAAAGCAGCATTAGAAGAGATACAGAATACTAAAGAGGAATTGGATAACAAACCAGAACAAGCTTTAGAACTGATAAAGTTTCTCAACAGCAAGAACAGGAAAGAGTTGGAAGAGATTGAAATTACTGATAGAACTGAAATTATCCTTGAGATAAAGAAGGTTATAACCAAGAAGAACCTAATGAAGCAGCTTGAGGAAAAGTGTGAGAACATGAACATTACCATAACCAGGTTTATGGTCAAATTTGAGAATTTGAGGCAAAGAAGTTTGCCTAATATTTTGGTCATCAATGACAAATTAATGCCTTAGGAGGATTACAATAAAAATATCAGAGAATATACCAAGGAGCAAGTTGAAAAAACAGGTGGTGGACAAGGAATTCCAACAGGAAAAGTCTTACTCAGGAGTTTTGAGGACTTTGTTAGAAAATTATATATTATGGAGCAATGCAACACATAAAATATGTGGAAAATACAAGCACACAAAACACATAAAACCAGAGAGACACAGATATACGTGGTTCACCCAGTTTGGGCTACGTCCACCCCGAACAGCCAGTCCTTCCTTTCTATTATCCATCGAAAATGAAGAGACAAAATCTATAGCAGATCCGCTGTAATATCCTCTGTTCTCTCTCACAGTATCCCTCTCTGTTTCTCGCTCTGAGAATACACATACAATGCACAGCCGCAATACAATGCCCTCATAAAAGCGAGGGGTTGCCTTCTAGGGCAAAAAACCCTAATCTAAACATAACTTCTATCGTTAGATCATTTGCCTAATGAACAGCCTAGATTGACTAGAAATTACTATACTTTTACAAGGCAATTTTACATCTGTTTTTAGCTTCGGAGGATTTGCCCTCGAAAGCCCCCGCCAGGGGGAGGGGGGGGCGGCAGCGATTAATTACGGGCGGCATTGCCGCCCCTTTTTAAGGTACAGGGGTCCAATGCTGTGATACAAAGTAAACAAGATAATCAGGCTCCACACCCAACAATCTCCCACTTGGAGACCGATTGTAGCAACTCCACCGCTGCTTCATTTGCTAGACAATGACTCCTCTTTGGACCTAGCTGTTCCTCATATTCATCATCATCCTTGAAGACCAATTGAAACTGAGCATGTTCTCAGTTTCTCCCTGGTTACAACTTTTGTTAGCATATCTGCAGGATTCTGGCTAGTGTGTATCTTTTCCAGCTTCAACTCTCCATCTTCCAATACTGACCGTATGAAATGGTACTTGAGATGTATGTGTTTAGTCCTAGAATGAAATGCTGAGTTCTTTGCAAGATGAATAACACTTTGGCTATCACTATATAGTGTGCCCATATCATGCTTCTTACCCAATTCATCCATAAACCTTTGTAACCAAATCATTTCTTTACTAGCCTCTGTAGCAGCAACATACTCAGCTTCTGTTGTTGAAAGTGAAACAACACTTTGGATTTTTGAAACCCAACTGACAGTTGTTCCACCTACAGTAAATACATATCCTGTAGTGCTCCTCCTGTTATCTCTATCACCTTCCATATCTGCATCAACATGTCCCTGTAGAGCAATGTTTGAACCACCAAAGCATAATGCTTGATTTGTGGTACCTCTCAAATATCTGAGAATCCATTTTACTGCCATCCAATGTTCTTTTCCTGGATTATTCATGTACCTGATTACAACTCCCATTGCATGTGCAATATCAGGCCTTGTGCAGACCATTGCATACATTAAGCTTCCAACTGCTGATGCATATGGAACTTTAGACATATAATTCATGTCTTCTTGGGTCTTGGGGCACATCTGCTTACTAAGTTTGAAATGGCTAGCAAAAGGTGTACTAACTGGTTTTGCATTCTGCATATTAAATCTTTTCAACACCTTCTCTATGTACTCATTTTTAGACAGTGTTAATTTGCGATTTTTCCTGTCTCTAGTTATCCTCATACCAAGGATTTGTTTTGCAGCTCCCAAATCCTTCATTGCAAATGAATTTGCCAATTTTATTTTGAGCACATTTATTTCCTTCATGTTAGACCCTGCAACAAGCATGTCATCTACATACAATAACAATATAATATAGCTGCCATCATTTTTCCTTTTTAGATAAACACAATGATCAGAGTGACATCTAGTATAACCTTGTTCAGACATAAACTTGTCAAATTTTAGATACCACTTCCTTGGAGCCTGTTTTAAGCCATACAAGCTCTTCTTTAACTTGCACACCAATTTTTCTTTCCCTTTTACCTCATATCCTTCTGGTTGCTGCATGTATATCTCTTCCTCCAAATCTCCATGGAGAAATGTCGTCTTTACATGTAACTGTTCAAGATGTAAATCTTCCGCTGCTACAAGACTTAAGATAGTTCTGATTGAATTCATCTTAACAACAGGAGAAAATATTTCATCAAAATCAATACCTTTCTTTTGTGCAAACCCCTTCACCACAAGTCTAGATTTGTACCTCTGTTTTCCTCCATCTTCTTCCTTCAGCCTGTAAACCCATTTATTCTGCAATGTAGTTTTACCTGCAGGCAACCTGACTAAGTCCCAAGTCTGGTTATGCATTAAGGAGTCCATCTCTTATTCCATGGCTAGCTCCCACTTCTTCCTGCTTTCAACCTGCATTGCTTCTTCATAACATTCAGGTTCACCAGAATCAGTCAACAATAAATAATATAATGAAGGAGAGTATCGTTCAGGGGGTCTACTTATCCTGGTAGATCTTCTAACACCACTTTTAGGTGTTTGAGGTGCATGTTGCTGTTGTGGTAGTTGATGTTGTTGTGGTTGTTGATTATTATTATTTTCAGGCACCTTTACTTTTTCAGATATCTCATCAAGAACCACGTATTCCTTGCTTTCTTTTTCCTGTTTCTTTTCCTGCAACTGATTCTTATACAAGACTTTTTCATTGAATATTACATCTCTGCTCCTAATGATTTTGTGATTTTCATAATCATATAAGCGATAACCAAAATCATTAGCACCATATCCAATAAAGGTACATTTCTTTGATTTTGCCTCAAGCTTTGTTCTCTTTTCTTTATTAATATGGACAAAGGCCTCACAACCAAAAGGCTTTAAAAAAGAGTAGTTTACCTTTTTACCTGTCCATGCTTCCTCTGGAATACCACCATCCAAGGAACTTGAAGGCCCTCTTTTTATTAGATAAACAACAGTATCTACAGCATCTGCCCAAAATTGTAAAGGCAATCCCGCATGCAATCTCATGCACCTTGCACGCTCCATGATTGTTTTGTTCATCCTTTCTGACACACCATTTTCTTGTGGTGTTCTTGGAACTGTCTTCTCTCTACGAATTCCATGCTCTGAACAGTACCTATCAAACTCTTTGCCGCAATATTCACCTCCATTGTCTGATCTGAGACACTTCAACTTCTTTCCTGTCTCAATCTCAACCAAAGCTTTCCATTTCTTGAAAGTATCAAATACATCAGATTTATTTTGAATACAATAAATCCAAGTTTTTCTAGTTGCATCATCAATAAATGTAACATAATAGCGAGAGCCACCGAGAGATGATACCTGAGCAGGTCCCCATACATCTGTATGCACAAGCTCCAATTTTTCGCTCTTATTTTCTTTCCCAACTCTGAGAAATCTAACTCTCTTTTATTTTCCATAAATGCAATTTTCACAGAAATCCAAATCAACATTCTTCAAACCTGGCAGCAAATTTCTTAAGTGAAGAATTTTCATCCCCTTCTCACTCATGTGTCCGAGCCTATGATGCCATAATGATACATCTGCTCCTTTGGAAGTTAAAGCATTAACAAAGTTAGAAATACCATTGCATAAATACAATGTACCAACCTTTTCGCCTTTTGCTATTACCAGGGCTCCTTTGGTGACCTTCCAAGTTTTATCTATGAAAATTGTCACACAACCTTCACTGCCTAACTGCCCTATTGAAATCATATTTTTCTTCAGATATGGAACATGCCTTACCTCATTTAGTAGCCATTTGTTTCCATTCTGTTGTTTTACAAGAACTTTACCCATTCCAACAATTTTACAGGGTTTATCATCACCCAAAAAAACTTGTCCAAAATCTCCTTGAACATAGTCATGAAAATATTTTTTATCAGGTGTGGCATGGAATGAAGCCCCTGAATCTACAACCCAAGAATCAGTAACATTTTCGAAAGAAATAATCAAAGCATCTTGTAACACATCACCTGTCAAATTTTCTTCATGATTGTTTTCTTGCTGTGTGTCTCCTTCTTTTCCCTTCCGAGATCTACAGTCTTTCTTTAGGTGTCCTTTATTTCCGCAATTCCAGCACACTATCCCTGATCTGGACTTGGATCTGCCTTTCCTTGATTTACTGCGATATCCCGAGCTCTTTCCTCTTTCCATTCTTCTTCCCCTAGACTCTGCACTCAAAGCATTACCTGATGTCTCACCAGAGCTTTTCCGTCGCATTTCCTCGCTAAGGATAGCACCAAAAACATCATCAAACTTTAAAGTACTAGATCCAGAGACAGAGTTACTAATGGCCATAACTAAACCATTCCAGTTTTCTGGTAATGAGCACAAGAATAACAGAGCTCTAACATCATCATCAAAGTTTACCCCTACAGAACTTAACTGACTGGTAATTGTATTAAATTCATTTAAATGGTCTGCAACAGATCCACCTTCCGACATCTTCATATTAAATAGTTGTTTCGTAAGAAATACCTTGTTTGAGGCCGAGGGTTTTTCATATAGTTTCGCGAGCATCTGCATCAAACCCTCTATTGTTGTTTCCTTCGAAATATTGAAGGTGACTGACGCCGCAAGATACAACTGTACTGTTCCGAGTTCCTTTCTATCGAGAATGTTCCATTCCACATCTGTCATGGCCGCCGACTTCTTTGTTTTTCCGCTCAATGGTAGGTATAGATCTTTCTGATACAGATAATATTCCATCTGCATCTTCCACAGTGGGAAGTTTTGGCCATTAAATTTCTCGACCCTAAACTTACCATCTTCCACCATTGCTCCCACTTGAACCAGGAACCCCTCTTTCCTGCGAGTTTATCAGCCAAATATACCTTCGGCTCTGATACCGGTTGTTAGAAAATTATATATTATGGAGCAATGTAACACATAAAATATGCGGAAAATACAAGCACACAAAACACATAAAACCAGAGAGACACAGATATACGTGGTTCACCCAGTTTGGGCTACGTCCACCCTGAACAGCCAATCCTTCCTTTCTATTATCCAAGAAAATGAAGAGACAAAACCTACAGCAGATCCGCTGTAATATCCTCTATTCTCTCTCATAGTCTCCCTCTCTGTTTCTCTCTCTGAGAATACACATACAATGCACAGCCACAATACAATGCCCTCATAAAAGCGAGGGGTTGCCTTCTAGGGAAAAAAACCCTAATCTAAACATAAATTCTACCGTCAGATCATTTTCCTAATGAACGGCCCATATTGACTTGAAATTACTATACTTTTACAAGGAAATTTTACATATATTTTTAGCTTCGGGGGCGCTGTCTCTGAAAGCCCCCGCCAGGGGGGGGGGGGGGCGGCAGAGATTAATTACGGGTGGCGTTGCTGCCTCTTTTTAAGGTAAAAGGGTCCAATGTTGTGATACAAAGTAAACAAGATAATCAAGCTCCACACCCAAAAAACTTATTTTACTTGAAGCATGAGAAAAAACACTTGTTTGTCATTAAGCCAACTTTTTCCAGGTACACGGAAGCAGGTGAAAACTTCAGGAATCTGAAGAAAATACAAATTCCAAGTGAGGAAGATTGGCATTCATTAACAAATTTATTGTGAAAGGTAAGAAGGCAGAAAGATAACAATGAAAACAGTTTGCTGATTTGCAATCAAAATAGTAAACATATTTTACAAATGGTTAAAGAGTATCAAAGATTAAAGAAAATCAATGAAAGAGTATCAGATAAAGAAGATCAGATTTCAAAACAAACTTAAAATATCTAAAGCCAGGAAGGAAGACACCAAGGCAGCCAGCTGCATCTTATCCACAATCAACTTCTATTTTATTTGAATTGATAGGACAACTTGTTGATTTTTTGAGCAGCTGTCTCTATTATTGTTGTAAAGATATTTTATTTCCCTTAGATAATTCCTAGAAGCTTTCTACGATATTTTGTAAACAATTATGTATAAATACTTCATCTTTAGAAGTATTATCGTGGAATAAATTACTGAAGATTTCTATAGTCATTTTTGTGGACTTGAAGGCTTTTTGTGTTTCAAATTTTGAGTAGCAGTTTGGATCAGATCAACTAGCATCATATTTCATGATTCATGTGATGAGCTATTTGGAGTGAAGTATTTTCTACTTGTCATTGTTTTTCTTTCTTTGTTACATGCAATCCATTATGTGTTCTAAATTTGAATGAATGAACAAGAGTATTACTTCAGGATTTTTTAAAAGCTCCCTGTCTTTACTGTTTTTCATTTATATGTTTTCTTCTGATTTCCAAAGTAGGGAACCCTTAATTGATTCCTCTTTCGTTTGACCTCTACCTACTACTTCCCTTTTCCAGATCAAAGAACCCTTCATTGCTCTTTATCCCGATCATATCACCTCACAAAACAACTTTCCAAGATCTCCAAGGGTTATCTATATTTCCCTGAAAACATTTGAATTTTTGGCCCTGATCCTAGTTCTGTCTGCTTGATTTTTGACTCCTCAGCCCAATGGACAAATAGATTTCCCACTATCCATCTCTTCAAGTGATTTTTCCCACCAAACCAATCAAAACCAAAACCAATTGTATAATCATAACTAACCTAATATTTTATAAAACAAAACAAAGTTAAATATTATAGAGAGAGCCCTCTCTGAACCCTAGAATGGCTAGATCCTAGAGTTTAAAAGTTGGTCTGTGGTTACCTCTAGTTTTCTCAACTAAAATCCAAAAATGTCACAACTAGAGAATTACTGGAGTGATAACACTAGTAAAAATTGATAGGGAACATAAGTCTTGACCAATTGGCGGTGACACCTCCACTCATGAACATGATCTGAGATGTGAGTGGAATTTGATTCTTTGAAATTATTCAATATTTCCATTCCCATTTCATATCTGATAGGTAATTGGAAATGCGTGAGGAAGGTAGTGGATAAAGTGTTAAAACCATGAAACAAAGCTCTAGGTAACTCAATATATTATTTATTTGTGGTAATATGACTCTTTAAAAGTAATCTTAAACCTATCTCATTTATTTGATCAACTTGGGATTTGTATTTCTATTTCAAGGCTATCGACAAAGTATATGCAATCAAAAAGTATTAGGATATGCCAAAGTACTTAATATCTACTATGTAAAACATTATCATTGTAAAAAGAATAACAACACACTACAATTCCTAGAATTACAATTCGGATAAAAGAACTATCCTATCTCAGAATCTATCTCAATCTAATATTTAATAAATCCAATGCGTGAGGGATAAATCACGAATCACACAAATATACTAACAAATTGATAATTTAGAAGTAACTTGCAAATTCGTACATCCACATTACATCTAAGTAATATAATTTAATCAACAACCTTTAGAAAACACTCAATATAATTTAGATACATGATTCAATCGATTACTCACATCAAATGCAAAAGTAAATAAAAGATAACACAACTAATGCAAATTACAGAAAGGTAATCTAACTATTCATAATACATCATAGACAACAAAGCCTCCGGTGACTGGGCCCATGGTCCTCATAATTACTTCCTAAAAAAGCTCAATTAGGAATATTAAGATGAAATCTCGTTTAACTTCATTACTCAAAATGTTTTACAGCATAATGCAAAAAGGTTTAACTCAGATTGTGTTCTGCGATATATAGTAAAATGATAGATTGGAACATTAATAATAATCAAACCTCTTATGTTTCCTAATTTTACTTTCTTATATATGACATCTTGAAAATGAATGTAGAGCTATCCTAAGAATTGAAATATTCTCACGATTTCTCCTCCACCAATAAAATCTCCATATAGTATCATTCAGTTTTCAGTTGCCTTCGTTTTCCAACCGCATCCCAGACATCGAGATGTAACTGCTATTAATACATCATTGGCTTAATCAACATATGCTTGGATAACTTTAAGGAACAATAGTCGTTCCTTTAGGTTGACCTGCATAACGATTTACCCAAATTACAACCTTTTTGATATCAGAAAAACCTATATTAACTATATCATTCTCAACTTGCTTTTATCATTATTTTCTCTCGAATTATTGAAAATTGAGAACAAGATTGACTAAAAATATAATAATTAACAAAGAATTAAGGAAGGAAATTATACCTTTTTTGTGACCCAACATTACCCCACAACTTACTTATTTGCATGCCCTCATGCAAAAATATGATTCTCATGTAACAAATTCAGGGAGTAGGCTGAGTAAGGTTGTTCACCATAAATCCAGAATCCATTTTTACTTTTGAAGACCCTGAGAGCCTCTCTCTCAGCACCCTCTGGAAGTTCATATTCAACATTATATCCATCCAATGGGTACCATATGACAAGGCATCTATATTAGCATCCAATACATGTAGGCCCTTTGGACATGACCATCTAATTATATAGTCTTATCCGGTTGGCTGCTGCTCAGAAATTCCTGTACTGAAAAGGTTCTCGGTTCTTAATATCCTTAGAATAACCAACCATCACTTCTTTGCTACCTGTAGGGATTCTTCCTTGATGTCTTCTAAATACTCAAGTCCAGAAATAAGGACATATTTATGTGTGGGCGCTAGTGCTACAACAACTCCATCTCGCTCCATGAACCTTTTATGCGTTATAAAAGTCTGCAAAGGGCTACTAGGTTCTCCTATGACCCATAGGTATAACCCGTTTTATCTCCTTTGAAATATGTCATAGGCTCTGTGCCACTTGATTTGATTCTTTGCAAAAGATATGAAGGATTGGAATTGTACATCCCCAATGAAAGGACTGGGGTTTTCATTCCTTTTCTCTTCCAAGAAAAAGTTGTGCATATAGATTTCACATAAAATATATCTAGCATTTTCCTCTTGTTCCTAATTTTTAAAAATAAAATTAGAGATAGAACTGAACTCAACAGTTTGTCCAGCCTGTATGGCTTTTAACTTTAGAAAAAGAAACTGTTCAAGCAAAAAAATGGCATAATTTGTTGCCGGGTACCTACAAGACAATATATCAGAATATATAGAGCATATTTCTTTAATCTGTTCTACTGCCTTCTGAAGCTGCCCCTGCAGTTTCTGTGCTTTCTTCTTCACCCTTATAAACTTGGCATGAGTCTTGTCCTCAGTGATGGTAAAAGCTTTAAATTTTTTCAAAAATTCCTGATGTTCTGTTCTGGGTACTACAAGTTGTTTGTGCTTTTCCATCTCTTATTTTAGCATTTGAATAGCAGCCTTCTTGATAAAATGGGAGTAAGGAGGTACCACCTCATTTTACGTGCCCTAGTTAGCAATCTATGGTATATTTGTTTGACTCATTTCCTTAGCTATAATCACAAAAATCTTTATATCTGTGTGGGTTCCCATGGATCTAGCGGGAATCTCCTCAACTTGGTTCTCTACTCGTGTGAGGGTTATTTCTTCAGTATGAACTCTTGCATGAGCACTGGGGACTTCCTCAGTCTGGACTTCTTTATGAGCAATAGGGCTTTCATAGTCTAAACCCATGTATGAGTATTTGGGACCTCATTAGTCTGGAATTATGAATGGGTAAAGAAATGTTCACCAGTTGTCTTGGATTGTATTTTATTTCGGCCGTAATCTCTAAGTTGTTTCCTGATTTGTTCCATATTCCTCTGTAAATTCAAATTTTCTTTCTTTAACATCTTAATTCTCCTTTTATCTTTCTTAGTTAACCCTTCAGTGGGTTCCATGATTGGTATTGCGAGTGAGGATGGTAAAATAGCGTCTGGAGGGGTTTTAACTTCATCCTTAACCAAGATAGTGGAAATGGAGTTTCCTTCAAAATTCTGGTCATCAGGGATGGTCCCTTCTTTGTAAAAGTCTTCTCTGTCTATCATTTCGTCTGATTCCTCCAGATGGTCTTGATCATGAATGCTGGGTGAGGATGCCAAGATCCCCATATTATGATATTGGGGAAAGAGGCTAAAGGATTAACAGCTGGTTCAGTTGGATTTTCCTAACGATTTTCATTTTCCTCAAAAGAAAAGAGGGTTTCCATGTTTTAAAAAACTTGGGCTATCTATTCTTCTCTAATTAGTGGTGAGTCATGATGCTCTTCCATTGAAGGTACATTTTTTGGTGAATACTCATCAGATTATACCAATTTTTTTTCCCAGGCCAGTCTTTCTGACCTTCTACGCTTGGTTGGCCAGGAGGTTAGCCTATTTTCGGCTCTAGAAAAATTTTGCACAGCTGGGGTTTCATTAGCATCTTCTTCTCTTAACTGAATGTTTCCCATGTCAGGTTGGTTGCTTTCATCTTCAGGTCTTCCTTCTACATATGGCAGGTTATTTTGTCCCAAAAATTTGTCCCAATTTGTGTACAATAATGCCAGTTCCCTACTTACTATTAGTTTAATTAAATAATGGTGGCTAATTTTAATAGTTGGATACCTAGCTTTACTTACTCTACCAACAACCTCATGTAGAGGGAAATTTAAAAAGAATGACATATTCAACACTATCTTCTATCTTAAATATGCTAGTATCTTGAGGTGTTGTGGTCTTACCACATCACGACGGGCGTCACATGTGATGTATTGATGGATTACGTCTGCAAGCTCTTGCCATGGTTCTCTGAATGAAGCAGGGTGGAAGCCTTTCTCTTTGTGGACTAATTCATCTCCAGGTTTAACGAATAAATCCATTGCACTCTAGATTCCAACATGCTTGTCCATCCATTTTTCCACTTCCTTGGAGAGACCTATGAACTTTTCCAGGACTGTTTCATTAACTGGTATCTGTTTTCCTTTGACAGTTGTGCTTCCATCTCTTAAATTTCATAAAAATTCCAGTGTCATGACATTATCGAATCCTTGCAACTGGGTGAAATATCCAAACCAACCCACCCTTTCTAGGATTTGTCGAGCTTGTTCAATTACTCATAGTGTGGCAGGCTCGTTACGGATGGATTTATCTCCCATTGCTGCTGGATTTTTAAGAGAATTGCTGCAACAAGCTATACACAATGCTATTTTTGAAAGGATTTGCTGCAATCACTAACACAAAGTTGTTGCAAAATATAAAAAGGATTGAAGAAAAATAACATTGTTTAATATGGTTTCGTGCAACAGAAATTGCTATTTTCATTAAACTGTGCTTAGTCCAATCATTCATGTGTTGTGACTTACCTCCCCCAATAAAAAAGGGTCGACCACGGCCGGTAACATGATGGGAATTAAATGATTATGCAGAAGTAGTTAGAAATGTGCAAGGAAGTAGTCAAATCACATGCAGCCAAAAAAAGTGATAATTAATTAGCACATAGACGTGGATTTCTGACATATGATAATAATGATGATAAATCATGTGTGAAAAATACATTGCCTTTTTAAGATAAATAACCATTGAGGGAAAAAAAATAGATATCCGACGACATTCCTTTTATAGATAATCTACGTATTTTAGAGGTTCGAAATTTTAAATATGTGCTCTTGTTATAGTATGTATGCCACCTCTAGAATTTTTTGTTTTGAAAGTGTAAATGTTAAGGATCGATCATTTCTTTATAAAAAGAAAGAGATATAGCAACATAATTGTGATAAGGCAATTCAAGATTTTATTCCAATACCATAGACATATCCATTGCTGCCAATAGACATCCATAGCCTCGAAAAGGTTGTCTTTTAAACCTGTAAATGAGCCAGTATCCAATAGATGATATATTGAATTTATTCTTTTAAACTAATTTTCTCAAAATGTCATTGTTTTGGCATGGTGACTGTTGGGCCAAGGAAAAGGTACATTTTACCCCTATCTTTAGCGTGATTTATCATTAAATTTTATATGTTTTCCTTCATTTCAGAAATAAATCAAAGGAGAATAATGCAAAAGTAGGGTAAAACAAATTATTGATAAAGGGTGTGTTTAATAGCATGAAAACTAACTTTTGTTGTCTTTATTGATAGGGAATTGAAACAAACCAACTGCTGACCAAAATGACTAAACAACAACAATAAAGAAAAGTAAATGGAATCGCGTCGGTTCCTATGAATCAGCAAAAGACACAGAGACATTCCTATTCTTGAAGCATTCAGTTGATGGATATGAAGCCTTAGGATCTCATGATCCTGAGGATTCGTTATTTTGTTTTATTTCGCCTTTAACTTATAAAATGCTGTAGGTGACAAAGACAGAGAGTTGTTTATGTATTATAATTTTCTATAATAAACTTATTCAGATAGAACCTTCAAAATCATGATGATGTATTACCCCATTGATTAATGAATAAGTTGGTGTTTTCATTATAAGCATATCCTAAGTATTTCTTGGCAGAAGACTTCTAGAGGCTTTGGGCCTGGTCCCTAAGAGTTCTCCTGTTATTTTGTGGTATATGTGTATTTTTTGATTCTTGCAATTTAATTATTCTTTGCGCTTTATAGCATTACCATTCGGTTCATTAATCGCAAGTGTGATGTGTTACAATTCCCTTTTCAATAGGTTGAATTTATCATTGATATTCCTTTATTATGGAGTGACGCCTTTACATTTTTTAGATTGATTTAAGCGTGGTTAAGTAGTTGCTATTCAATTCTACATACAATTATTTCTTAAGTATTTCCATCATAAGTGTGAATGTATGGTTCGCTGTTCAATTCTGAATGTTTCTATTAGTTGAGTTATAGAGAATTCCATTGCAAAATATTAAATAATTGATTTCTGTTCAATTCATTAGGATTGTTGTTCAATTTATCAAGGTTGCTGTTCAATTGCAAAATATCCCTTATTTCAACATTAAGTGTTTATTTCTGCATAGGTTTAGATTAAGAGTTTATTCCTTTGATTGATTTGAAGTATTTCATAATATAATTTTGAGTTGAATTGATTGAACTTCGAGAATTAGATAATATTTCTTACAATGATTTAGAGTAGTTAACCTCTGATTTCACTCACATATATTTTGCTCGCACTCTTTAAATAAAAGGACTTGCCCTGGGTTGATGATTAATGTGAAGCATTAAGGTTACCTTTAACGGTCACCTTCTTGACTCAACATTTTGGCGCCGTTTCCGGGGAGAGTGTTTAGGATTGATGTCTTTTATTTTTCCTTTTGCTGTGAAAGAATTGGGTATTGAAAACGAGAGGTAAGAATCTGCGTATTAGCAAGAAAAACGCTTGCTCTCCAGCCCGCTTCTCAACAATTGTGTAGAGGTTAAATAGGATAGGTTTTTGTTTTTTATGAATAGGAAGAAAAATATAGAATTAGATCGAAACCCCCAATCTAAATCCGCAAAACCCAAGGGGTAAGTGGTCCTTGGCAGAACAACATTCATAGACGAAATCATAAGGAAAGCTGAATCCCAGGGATCTGTAGGACCCAAAACCATTCCTGAAAAGGGTCCTACTATAATCCCTCAAGCAGCAAACTCACCATGTGTAACCCACACCGAGATTCACAACGAAATATAAGGGTCTAAATGGATATTTCAGACTATAAAAAATTTGAGTCTCGACCCTTCGTGAGAGGGAAATTCTTGCAATTTGAAAGAAGGAGAGGGAGAAGCCAGTAGTGCAATAAAGATAAAAAATCCAGAGCATGGATCTCCTGAAATAGTGGTTGAGATGAAGACACCCAATATTCCATATCGAGGTAGTGCTGCAAGGCCTCATCCAAATCCCCCCCCCCCTAATTCCACTCAAATTATCCTCCCGGACCGGGAAATTCCTAAAGGATATTGGCACATCTTTGATCAGATGGCGCATAACCAAAACTAGAGACATACATTAACATTGGAGTATCCCATTTTTGATCCAGCTGCAAATGCCCCTATGAAAGTTATCTCGTTAAAAAACATCCCCACCTTCCACGGACTGACCTCAGAAGATCCGGATGCATTTTTATTTGAATTTGATGTTTTGTGTAGGTGATATGACAACACCACTGACCCTCAAAAACTGAAACTATTCCCCTCTACATTGGAGGGGGCAGCACTATGTTGGTTTATGGGGCTCGGTGGGGGAACCATTAATAGTTGGGATCAGATGAAAAACTCTTTTCTTAATAAATACCAAGATTATTTCTGGGCTCGAGAACTAAAAGATGAAATTTTCAATATGTTTGCAAAAGACAATGAGACATTAGAAGAATATGTTGAATGATTTCAATATAATTTGCAAATATTTCCATATACTACACTATCTAAAGATATCCTAAAAGCAACAATGATTAAAGGAATGAAAGAAGAATGGGTAGAAACACTTAATATAATGGGAAAAGGGGACATCTATCAAGAATATTATGATGAAATTATTGCATTGTGTATCAGGTGCTCTCGAGGTAGTACGCGTAATATACCAGTTGGACAAGATTCAATTACTAGGAATTACAAATAGTCAGGTGGAAGCGTGACTAGAGCAGAATTCAGTAATATCTTAGAATATTTCAAAATCGATATCTTGGGCACCCTCACAACACAAATAGTTTTCCTACAAGTCAAGCAGAAGCAAGCTTTAGCAGAATATAATTTGGCTATTTTTTTCCATGCTATCAAAAGAAGCACAACCAGCGGAAGTGTCCATTAGACATGGTCTAGACATATGCTATCTGTACCAAGGACCATGCCACTAAGCAGTGCCCTTCACTTCTAGGGTTGAAAGTGGTTTTTAAAGAATCAAAAGAAGAAACATAACCGGTATATCTAATGAATCAACATCGACAATGGCACGCACGAACAGGTATGTCACAATACTCATCTCAATTCTTTCCTTCTTCGCAATTTAATCAACACAACTTTGGAGCAGCATGGCAAAGCCAATCACCTTTTTCTGCTTGGCATCCCAATCATTTTCCATTCCCTCTTGGCCGACGCAATCCTCTCTAGGTAATTGTTGGCCAAGTTTTCCTTTCTCTCATCCATACTAGCAAAAAAATCCATATCAGTCCCAGTGGTCTACCTCCAACTCAAAAAATACGAATTGGTCTCAAAACTGGCAGCGACCCTTGGGAATGACCAATTTACCTATGGGAACAGGGGCTCAAACTCAACCCACATTACTAGCTCCATACATAGTCCAAAAAAATCCTCAGCCTATTATACGCCCTCAACTTCCAGCTCAACCAAATCCTAATCCTAATAACAAACCAGTTCAGCTGATCCAGATTGTTGAGAATCCAGACTCCGAAATTGAACAAAAGGAAAGCAATGAGCTTAGGCTGAGATCAGGGCGTGTTATTTCACCTAAAGAAGATACTGTCCTGCCACAAATTGAGTCTGAAATTCCAAAAGTACCTAAACAATCGACTATGACAGAAACAAAGATAGAACAGGGGAGGGACACAGTCGACCAAAAAGATCCTAAACACCTTATTATTTGCTCTCCTCCATTCCCTGAGAGATTAACAATACCCAAACCAATGGTCTCTTTAGTTTTTGATCTCATAAGGGAATTAAAAAACCTTTTCATTAAAATTCCTCTCCTACAGGCTATACAAGACATCCCTATCTATGCTAAAGCAATTAAAGAATTGTGTGTAAAAAAACATGTGAGGAAAGAAAAGACTTTGCAAACTGATCATGTAGTAGGGGCACTTTCAGATTTAATTTTGGGTAAAGAAACACCAATAAAATATGAAGATCTAGGAAATGCCATAGTCACAGTACAGATCTATGGCCGCTTCATTTCAAACACGTTAGTCGATTTGGGGGAAGCGGTTAATATCTTAACTACAGAAACCTGCGAGACATTGGGTATAACAACCTTGGAACCCACATCTACCTTGCTAAAACTTGCTGATAGATATGTTGTCAAACCAAAAGGTACATTACAGGACATCCTAGTTTCTGTGGACTCATGGGAATACCTGACAAACGTTTTAGTTATTGACCCAAAAAGTAGATTAGAAGGACATCCCTTGATATTGGGACAACCTTGGTTAGTGACAGCCGATGCTTACATAGGCTACCGAACAGGAAGTTTGACCATTGCTAGAAGAGATTCCACAAAGAATATTGATATATATCCCTTAAAAAACTGATTCTTACCACTATAAATATTCACAAACAACCACATACATACTGGGAACAAAAAATTTGTTCACCATTGACAATAGTTGAAGCACTCGAATTCAAATCTCAAACTGAAGATGATGTGATCAATAAATTTATAAACCAACCATCTACTTTAGGGAATTTAAAGTGCTAAATGTTAAAATTAGTTCTTGATAACGAAGCACAGGAAGACCCCTTAGCAGATACTGATGACCAACACATACCCACAACTGTTGTTTGCAACATCATGCCAATTGAAATTGAGCCAGGTAAAATTTTAAATATCAACAACAGTCTGGATAGTGACTAGCAGCAAAAGCTCGTTAAATTCTTACAAAAATATAAAGGATCCTTTGCTTGGGACTACCCAGACATTAAGGGTATAGATCCTCAACCGTGCACGCATCATATTTACAATGAAAAGGATGCTCACCCTATTCAGTAGCCTTAGCAAAGGTTAAACTCGCATATGAAAGACATTGTAAAACACGAATTACAAAAGTTTCTAGATGTAAACTTCATTTATCCTATTTCAGACAACAAATGGGTCTCTCCATTAGTAGTCATTCCTAAAAATAATTGTAAGTGGTGAATTTGTGTGGATTACAGAGAATTGAATAAAGACAAACAAAAAGACCACTTCCCCCTCCCCTTTATTGATCAGGTCCTTGATACATTGGCAGGAAAGTGGTTCTTTTCATTTCTTGATGGTTTCAGTGGTTATAATCAA
Source organism: Pinus albicaulis (assembly GCA_034641835.2). NCBI lineage: Eukaryota > Viridiplantae > Streptophyta > Pinopsida > Pinales > Pinaceae > Pinus > Pinus albicaulis. Next base: position 1,077,576,321 of record CM076575.1, on the reverse strand, counting down.
ATATAGATAGCCCCTGAAGACCAAGATAAAATAACCTTTACCTGCCCCTGGGGTACATTCGCCTAAAGGGTATTACCTTTCGGTCTATGCAATGCCCCAGAAACATTTCAAAGGGCCATACTTAGTATTTTTTCTGATTTAATAAATGAAGGGATCGAGGTCTACATGGATGAATTTACTCCATATGGAGATGACTTCGATCAGGCACTGAAAACACTAGAAAAAATACTGGAATGATGTATTGCTACCAGATTATGCTTGAGCAATGAAAAGTGTCACATGATGATGAGCGAAGGCATGATCCTAGGACACTATATCTCTGTAGTTGGAATACAGGTAGATCCAACAAAGATAGAGGTGATTCTATTATTAGCCACACCTTGTACTCAAACAAAGGTACATAGTTCTCTTGGATATATAAGGTACTATCATAGGTTTATAAATAATTTTCACAAATTGTTGCGCCTTTGTATGTATTAACTGGAAATGTTGAATTCCATTGGTCTGACAAATGTGACATTGCTTTTTTAGATTTTAAGAAACTGGTATCGACTGCACCAGTATTGAGTGGCCCCAATTGGGAGCTGCCACTTCATATTTCTTTGGATGCATAAGATACAATGATAGGAACAGTTCTTAGTCAAGAGAAGGACAAGAAGCCCTATGCTATTTACTATATAAGCAAGAATCTCACTCCTGTTGAATTAAATTATACAGTGACCGAAAAGGAATTATTGGTTGTCATTCATGCTATAAATAAATTTAGACATTACATAACTGGCTATCAAGTATTCCTGTATACCGATAATTTTTCCATTATATATTTAGCTAACAAGCCTATTACAAATGGAAGAGTGACTCGTTAATTTTTTCTTTTACAGGAGTTTGATATAACTATTAAGGACCGTCCAAGAAAGGAGAACGTAGTTGCAGATTTCATGTCTAGAGTTCCAAAGACAAATGACCCACTGGTGGTAGATGATCAGTTCCCTAATGAGAATTTTTTTGTTGTGGTAGTAAAAGCGCCATGGTACGTAGATGTAGCGAATTACATGGCAGTAGGAAAGCTACCAAGACACTTGACAACAAAGGAACAGAAGATGATTTTTCAACTCAGTGCTAGAATCTCTTGGATTGGTGGATATCTTTTCCATACAGGAGCTGATATGAATATACACAGATGCATTCGAGAAGACGAGCTTTATGAAACCTTGAAGGCCTGCCATGACAAACCATGTGGCAGAAATTTTGCAGATTGTAAGACAGGGCACAAAGTTTTACAAATGGGCTACTATTTGCCTACAATTTTTAAAGATGCAAAGAAATATGTACAAGCCTGTGATAGTTTCCAAAGGATGGGCCGCCATGGCCAATCCGACGAGATTCCATTGAAACCACAGTTGGTAGTAGAACCTTTCGAACGATGGGCGCTGGACTTTGTTGGGCCATTCAACTCACCATCGAATCAAAATTCCTACATACTGGTTGCCATTGACTACATGACGAAATGGGTAGAAACAATGGCTTTTCTAGGAGCTACATAAGAGTCTGTGATCAATTTTATTTTTGAGCTATTTGTGTGATATGGCTTACCTAGCGAAGTGATAACTGATGGAGGGGCACAGTTTTTGGGAAATAAAATTACGGCCACTCTACGGAACCACCATGTCACTCATAGAGTCACCTCTCCCTACAACCCCATAGGTGAATGGGCAGGTTGAAAGAACCAATGAATTCCTTGAGGCAATTCTCACTAAAACAGTCTCAACACATCACTGGGATTGGGCTACTAGACTTCCAGAGGCCTTGTGGGATTATCGCACAACTTAGAAAAACACCGTCGAATATTCTCTGTACCACTTGGTATTTGGAAAGGAACCAATTTTCCCCATTGAATTTGAGATAAAGACTCTTAGAACAACCCAGGAAGTGGGGCTGGATATGACAGAGGCCCAAGTTAGAAGACTCCAACAGATAAATGAATTAGATGAAGCACAACTACTTTCTCTACAACGAACTGCAATTATTCAGCGACAACGAGCTAAGTGACATAACAACCTCATAAAAAATAAGACATTCCATAAAGGAGATTGGGCACTCCTCTACGACTCGAGATTCCAAGAATTCTCGGGTAAGTTACAAACAAGGTGGCTCAGGCCATACAAAATTCAAGAAGTGCACAACAACGGTACCATTACCTTGACCACCATAGATGGATCTGGCTCCACCTTTCGAGTCAATGGACACCGGGTGCGCCTATATCATAAACCACTTACGAAAGAGTCTTTCTTCAAGCATGTGCGTGACGATCCCACCATCCAAATTTTAGCTGCAGGGAATAATGGTCCAACAGCTTTAAGTTCATAAAAATTTGTTACTTCCTCTTGTAAATAGTGTCTATATGTTTCCTGCAATTAATGGTAATTTACAGTTCTTTTCATCACTGTATACAAGAATTCCATTTTATTTATTTATTATTGTTTTGTTGTTCACAACCACGTTTTTTTTTCTTTTTTGTGTTTTATTTCTTTTGCTGTTCAATCCATTGAACAATTGTTGTTCAATTGATTGAACTGTTGCCGTTCAATCCAATTGAATGGCTGTTCTTTTAGCATGTTTTTATTTTCGTTGTTTAATCCATTGAACAGTTACTGTTCAATTGAATTGAACAACTGTCATTCAATTCAATTGAACGACTGTTATTTTAGCATATTTTTATTTTTGTTGTTCAATCCATTGAAAAATTACTGTTCAATTGATTGAATAGCTTCCGTTCAATCCAATTGAACAACTACTGTTTTTTAGTGTGTTTTTTATTTTTTCTGTTCAATCCATTGAACAGTTGTTGTTCAGTTGAATTGAACAGATGCCATTCAATCCAATTGAATGACTATTTTTTTAAGTGTGTTTTTTATCTTTTCTGTTCAATCCATTGAATAGTTGCTCTTCAATTGATTGAACATGCTTCTGTTCAATCCAATTGAACAACTGTGTTGTTTAGCATGTTTTTTTTCAAAACAAAAAAATTTGCTGTTCACAATAGAATTTTTTTTTTTGTTTTTTGTTTTTTTTTTGTTTTTGATGATTTCATTTTAATATCCACTTTTCCTTTAAACATTCTTGCCGTAAAAAAATAATCTTTACCTAAAGAAGAGAAAAGCAATGATATTACTTATATTAAGTTTTTTTGAAATTTTGACGAACATCTCTACTTCGGAAGCCGACATGGTTTATCTATATAATGAATGGCTGGATATCTCCTATTCAAACATATTATCACAAAATTCATTACCATAGTCTTATGCTAGTGTATATTTTTACACTCTGAAGTGGTAATTCACTTCGGCATGAGGATATAGGAATAAGAGCATCATCTATATTAGCATTCTTTTTACTTCTTACACCATCCCTAACTCTTAAGGAGTTAATGAGCCTCCCTCCATTTATAATAAAAAGAAAATATATCTCTATGTGAAATTTTTTAAAGAAGAGAGAATAGGGGGTCTCATTACGAGACAACCTACCATGATCATGAGGATCTAACAGGTGACATTCCCAAAATGGCCACCACAATAGGGTAGTGACCTTCTTGACAACTAAAACTGCTTGAAGGACAATTTGTCTCATCACGAGGCGACCTAATCACCCTATTAAATCCTCGTGAATGGCACTATGACTATCTCGCCACCACAATAGCATAGTGGTCTCTCCACAAAACAAGCAAAATGTCTACTTTTAAATAGGGTATTCTAGCTCATTTATGGGTTAAAACAACAACCCTATCGAGGATATGGATGCCTGCTGGAAAAAATGGCTCTGCTTGTGGTATTGGAGTACTTTTCTGATAGCATCCAATTATTTTTATGCTCTTATTTCCTATTGATCCATTCCTGAAGACGAATGCGTTGTTTAACTAAGTGTTATCATTATCAAAACCTATATGCATAATAAAATGTTATTTTATATGAATTATCTAATTGTGCCAAATTGAGTGATAACAACATCAATCATAATCTGTCACCTGTCATGCTTCCGTCATACTATGCCGTCAAAATAGGAAATCCTTTTCATAACTATCGCTACTCCGCTTTTCTCCTTTTTTGGTCATTTCCACCTGATGTACATTTGTGATGATTACCAACTTCTGACTTCTAATTTGTGTGCGTTCATGATTTCTAACACCTTTACTATTTTCTTATGCTTGAAGGTCGTGGACACATACGAATATCCATAATAAATAGGAATGCCAATTAACCATGCAACTCCCTTCGGATATGTTGATTGGACAATAGAATCATTGCATTAACATCATGTAGTCACATTTCTAATAATATATTTTATAAAATATGCATGCAATGTTTATATTTTTTTTAACTAACAGAGCCGAAAGAAACACATGTAGAAGGGTGAAGAAACCAGTTCCAAAAACACAGTAGCTATGGGTGGAAATTCTCTTCGCAATGAACCCACAATCTTTCAAGTCTCAAAATTAGTTCACACCATTCTCCAACAAGCTTTTTGGATTCCATATCTACACAGACTACAAGGGTTTAACACAAAGACAACAATTGAATTCCTGCAGAACCTGTAGGAAGGGCACACCATAGTTAAAGGTAGAATTATACGAGTCTCTGAAGAAGTCATTGCTAAGGTATCCGAACTTCCAATAGAAGGGGAAAAATGGACTGATAAAAATGTCCTCATACAAGAAGCAGTTTCAACGTATCAAGATCCAGAAGAGAAAATGGTACGAAATGGAAAAGGTATTGACCCTGCGTCCTTGGAGCAGCCTTGGAAAGAACTGGCAGTCTTCATCCAAAAGTATATCACATGTGACAGACGCTAGGATGTGGTAAATTCCCGCCAACTAAAACAGTTAGCTGTTCTCAAACAAAATATTTCAGTTAATTTGCCTTTTTTCTTGAATTTTATATTGCATGATACTGCTGTTCGGATTAGGAAAGCCAAAAACCCTCAAACAGTTTTCAGTAACCATGGCTTGATAAAATTGATTATTATTCATGAGTTAAAAAAACATTAGTTAACATGGGATAGCATTGTCAATCCTGCCCTACCTGACCCTGAAGAAAACCCTGACAGAGCATAAATTGAACTTCCTAGAATAATCATGCCCAGGAAAGCTAGAGGGAAGAGAACCCATGTTTCGACCTCAGAACCAGTAAAACAGAGACAATCTGAAAGATTAAAACTACAAAAAAATACCTCAGCATTTCCAGATGAGACATGGTTGATGGGCCTCTAAATTAGACATAAAATAAGGCCCATCTAACCTTTCTTAAGCCCATCTACCTTCCTTATGCACATAAAAGGATATATTAAATCTCGTATTCTACACTTAATAATGTTTTCTTATGTTTTAATATTTTCCTAGGAAGGTTTAAAGGTAATTTCATATTTGTGCCTAATATTGGTTATTTTTGTAGAATATTGTGAGAATATTTGGCAGATTATATAGATTTGGATAAGGAGATGATTTAGGGACTTTCTCCCTGCCACTAGAAGATTAGGATTGGAGAATAAATAAGCACAACATCAGGAAATTAGGGATAAATATTGGAGAGATTCAAGGGGATTATTTTCCCTTCTTAACTCTCAAAGGAAGCCAAAGGATCCTCATGAGATCCCCCTCCAAAAATTCGAATTTCAGAGGTATCCAAGCAACGCAAGACCAAGTGCACTCAAGCCATACTTCACTTGGAGTCTCCAGCAAATTGAATTCAAAGAGGCAGCCAAACAACTAAAGACGAAGGGCACTCAACCTATGTTTACTTGGAGTCAAAGTAGACTCAATCACCATTTTAAAGGGAGCTATTGGTAGCTACCCTGGAGAATAAATAGAGCATAGCTAGAGCTAGGAAACTAGAGTTAGTTAGTTAGTTAGCCAGTGGGTTGTTCTGGTTGATTCTTCGATTCCATTTTGGTCCATTCGATGTAGTCCATTCCATTCCATACCATGCCATTCATTTTCCATTCTATTAGGCTTTTGCAGTTTAAGGCCTTCGAGATGTAATAAGATTTCATTTTTAATGCAATGAATAGACAACTCCATTTTACTGATTTAATTCCATAGAGCTGGGCTCGTGGTTAGGGCCCAACTCATGTGCCTTAGCTTCTCTGTTGTTTTTATTCTTTCCTTTTTTCCATTAAGCTAGCTTTCTTTCTGTCATTCAAATTAGTTTTTCTTCTGTTAGTTTCATTGCTTCTTAGTATTTTCTATCAGTTTGCTGTTATAGTTTTTTTCATCTACTTATGAGTAATATAATAGAGGATAAAAATATAAAAGATGTGGATCTATAATTCCCTTCTCATCTCTCTCAATAGAGCTCAAGGAGGGTAAACCTTCCCACAAACCCAAAAACTACTTTCTGTTCACAGTTTTATCAAGCATTATTTTCTGTTTTCCTGTGCATGAATCTGTAGGTTTGTTTGCAGGAATTAATGTTAACACCCTAGAGAAACTTTGAGGCACATTTTCGCTTCAATTTCCATCTCTGTCTTTATGGATGAACACTATTTTTTATGCCTCCATTCCCCTCCTTTTCCTCTTGTTTAAATTCTGCACCCACCTTCTTATTCATAAAAATAATTAAACCATTCAACTACCTTATTCCTTTGTTTTTATTGATCACGACTGCCACACCCTTTTTAATGCAGAACGCTTGAAAAAACTTTGAAACTCAACCTCTACCTTTGTTCCTCGGTTCTCCCTCCACCGTACATCATAATCAAACTTCACACCTTTCCCCTTTTTTCTTTCGAGACTTACCGCAAATCACATCACATTTCCTTTTTCTCTCTACCACAATCACATCTCCGTACATCGCAATCGCACTTAGCTGAATTTTCCTTTTCCTTTCAACACCTACTGCTCATCTTCATCGATTGTGATATTGCGATATCGCATATCGCAATCACATCATTTTCCCTTTCCCTTAAGATTTATCGCTCCAACTCCATGATATCGTGATTACGATATCGACCCCTCCTCCATTCGCCACATCACAAATCACTCATCGAACCTTTTCCCTTTTTCATTAATACTTACCACTCTTTCCGCCAATTGTAATATCGCATTTCGCACGTCGCCGCTTTTCTCCCGTCGCACTTCGCACTTTGCCTTCGAAATTCACACTTCGCAGGGTTTACCTCATCACATTTCTTACTTCGCTCTAGCTCTTGAATAACACTTCTGTTATCCCTTTAACCTTGCAATATTGCGATTGAGATATCGCACATCGCAATGTTTTCCTCCATCGCATCTTCGCCATCACACTTTTCAAATTATTTCGCTCCAAATCCTTTTTTGTTCTATAATAGAGTTATAATAAGGTTTTAACCCTGATCTTTCCACTTCTAAGCCTTATTTCATGCGTTAAACCCTCCATTAACCTATTTAGCCCTTTTCTTCCCTCCAAGATACAAATCAACACCTTTTAAAGTTTAGTTAGATCATGAATAGTTGCATGGATAGAAGCATGCTATATAGAGTAGGATGTGCTTAGCCAAGTTAAGTGTGGTTTAGGATTAGTTTCCTTTTTGCTGTTTGTTTCTTGCAAATTAAATTAGTTTCCTTCCTGTCATTTCTTTTCAGAAATTTACTTTAGTTTCTTACAGTCATTTCCTTCCTGCACAATAAATTAGTTCTATTTATATCATTTCCTTTCTGCAATTTATTTTAGTTTCATTGAAGCGTGCCAGACTTCACTGAGAACCCCTAGATGTAGCACCCTTTCATAAAGTAGAAGAGGATGACATGAAAATAATGCATCTGTTGTGTTTATACCAGGGATCACCACTTTTTGGCACCGTTGCCGCGGAGGTGTCTAGTAGATGTTTTTATTTGTTTTTAAAATTCTTTTCTTCTTTCCTTTCTTTTCATGTCATTTCAAAAATATTGAAAAAATACAAAAGATCTGATTTTCATGCCTCATAGGAGTAGGGATACTCATAATATTTAAAAAAAAATACTTCTCCAACAAACCCCCCCCCCACTTGACCATGTGGTGTAGTAAGAACCACATCACCATACACTTTTGAAGGAAGAAGAGATGGATGTATATGATGAAAATGAAGAATATCTTATTGGGTTTCCCATTCAAGATATGGACATCAGTGTACCTATGAAGAAAATCCCTCCATATTTCCCTCCCAATTTCCATGGTATGAGGACAGAGGATCCGGAAAAATTTCTCTTTGAATTTGAGATACTTTTTAGGTGTTATGGCTACTTATCACACACTCAAAAACTAATATTGTTTCCTGCAACATTAAAGGATAGAGCTCTTAAATGGTTCATGAGTCTAGGTACCAATTCAATAAGATCATGGAATGATATGCAAAAGATATTTCTAGAAAAATATAAAGATCGTGATATTAGAGAAGAAATTTTTAGAATGAACCAAGAAGAAGATGAGAGCCTTGAGGATCTAATAGAGAGGTTCATGTATAATTTTAAAAGGAAAAAATTGCACCATATAGGATTTGACACACTAAAACCCCTCTTACTAAGAACAGTTAGGGATGAGTGGATTGATCTCCTCAATCTCATGAGTAAAGGAGATGTATATCAATTTTCATAAGAAGAAATTTGTGAAACATGCAAGCACATATCAAGAGGAAGGGAAAGAGTAAGTAAGCCATCATCAACATTGGTAAGGCAAGATAAAATCAGAAATTTGCTTAATAACTTTAAAACAAAAATTCTTAGCAATCTAAGTGAACAAGTAGAAATTTTAAGAGTGCAAAATGAGAAAAAAAAAGATGATGATATTTTTGTTATCCATGTAGAATCATATGCTACTAAATTTTTTTCATCATTCCCCAGGTTTAAAGAAATTTACCAGGAGGATGATGGAGTGAGGCAATCACCAAAGAAGCTATGTTATGTAGCTCCAAGGATACCTTGGCATCATAGTCAACTTGATATGATGCAAGGACCCACTTCTCAATTTCAAGCTTATTCACATCCATATCAAACTAATTGGGATACACTCCCTCCTTGGAAACCTTGGCCAGCTCACCCCCAGAACCAATCTTGGAAACATGGTTGGCAAGGTCCTTATTTGGAAAATCCATAATACCTCAATATTTCCCTCCATATCCTCCATACCCAAATCCATGCTATCCCTACCATCTACCTCCACCACAACCACAACCTCAACTACATCCATCTCATATATCCACCCCCACTCAACTACTTGTACCACCATTTCCAAACCCACACCATGATGTATCTCAACCCACTTACAATGCTGAGGTACAACACTACGCAACATATCCTCTTGATATAAATGGTCTGCATCTTAGTTCAAGAAAGGTATTGCAAAGAAGATACCTTCTTAATGTAATTGCAGGACAACCTCAAGAAGAAAGAAATTCAAATGAGGAGATCAAAGAATCAAGTGCTGCACTTGATGAAGAGAATATATTAGAATCAGATGTTGAGAAATTTTCCTCACGTTTACCAGCATTTCCTCCACGTGTTCAAAAGAACAATCAACAAAAAGAGGAAGATTTGAATGTCATAATAGAAAAGGACATCCAAGGTGATCCAACTCAACAAGTGGACTAGGGGCATCACAACTATATTGACATATGGTTCCAAACAATCATTAAGTTGCAACAACACACTCTTCTCCAACAATACTTGATAAAATCCCAGTCAAAGCAATTCATCTCTTATATTCAGGTACATGTCAGAACATGTATTCCAAGTGTGAACCTGATTTTATCTGTCGTCTTGATGTGCACATGGCTCCATTGGAATTATTCCTATACTTGAAAAAGGTTTTTTTTTTTCAAGTACAATAGGAAAGTGAAAAAGAATAAAATCTCAGGTGAAAACCTCTTTTGAGGTGTCTAATATTGGCTCACTGATTGAAAACCTCCATGGGGTGGTAATTGGGTTGAAAAAAAAGAGGAAGATAAAAGATCCTAGGTGAAAACCTCCTTTGAGGCGCCTAGGCAGACCTTCTAGTTGGAAACCTCATTGAGGTGGCTAGTAAGCCTTCAAAAGAAAGAAAAAAGAGAGAAAAAGTGTATTTCTCCATGTATCTCTCTCTAATGAATGCAGGTGCTCTCCAAACTTTGCAAGAAAAAAACAACAAGTTGACACAAAAATAAAATTTTGTCAACACTTTAGTCAAAGGTAGTCAAACTTGGACTTCCTCCTCCTGTGCTCAGAAGCTCCAAAAGGACCTCAAGTAGATTATCATATGCATCTTTAGAACAACTTCAACACCCATATCAACAGCTTCAATATCACATGAAAAAACAAATCAACGGTAAGGCTCAGGTATGCAATCATCTAACCCTTTCTTCGAATCTATTTTAGCTTAATAAAACATTAAAAAGTGTGAGAAGGAAAGTTTTTATATAGCCAAAACAAATAGCAGAGCAACCTCGGCCTTATCTAGCAACTAGCCTCACTTTTTCCACCAAGAAAAGGAACAAGAAAAAATAAAAGGACTTAAGAAAGTGGGCAGTAAGCAGTTCATTGTAATATAAGATAAGGAGTGCAAAGGGGTAACTAAGGGTGAACTCAGTTCACAGAAAAAAGAACTGTGAATTTACTTTGCATGCAATAAAAAGGGGAAAAAAGAAATAAAAAGAAAAAAAAGGAAAAGAAAAGAAAAGAAAAGAAAAATTGAATAAAAGGTGGATCAACCACCCTTTGGCATTCAAAACATAATTTCTTAAGGCATCCGAGGACCTCCATGAAGCACCTATGAGAATAAATGCAAGAAGAATAGCCGAAAGATCAGTATGAGGAGCAACACATGGGAAAATAAATAGAAAATAAAATAAGCCAGCATGCAGGAAGAACCATAAGACAAGGAGGATGAATAGGTTGCTCAGAGGATGAGCAATAGTTTCAGTAGGGGGTGAAGATGGGCCTCTAAAATTAGACATAAAATAAGGCCCATCTAACATTTATTAAGCCAGTCTATCTTCCTTATGCACATAAAATGATATATTAAATCTCTCATTCTACATTTAATAATTTTTTCTTATGCTTTAATATTTTCTTAGGAAGGTTTAAAGGTAATTGCATATTTGTGCCTAATATTGGTTATTTTTGTAGAATATTGTGAGAATATTTGGCAGATTATACAGATTTTGAGAAGGAGATGATTTAGGGACTTGCTCCCTGCCACTGGAAGATTAGGATTGGAGAATAAATGAGCACAACATCAGGAAATTAGGGAGAAATATTGGAGATATTCAAGGGGATTGTCTACCCTCCTTAACTCTCAAAGGCAACCAAAGGATCCTCATGAGATCCCCCTCCAACAATTTGAATTTCAGAGGCAGCCAAGCAACTCAAGATCAAGTGCACTCAAGCCATACATCACTTGGAGTCTCCAGCAAATTGAATTCCAAGAGGCAGCCAAACAACTGAAGACGGAGGACACTCAATCTATGTTTACTTGGAGTCAAAGTGGATTCAATCACCATTTTCAAGGGAGATATTGGTAGCTTCCCTGGAGAATAAATAGAGTAGATCTAGAGCTATGAGGGAGTTAGTTAGTTAGTTAGCCAGTGGGTTGATTTTGGTCGATTCTTCCATTCCATTCTTCGATTCCATTCTGGTCCATTCAATGTAGTACATTCCATTCCATCCCATGCCATTCATTTTCTATTCTATTAGGCTTTTGCTGTTTAATACCTTCAGGAAGTAATAAGATTTCTTTTGTAATGCAATGAGTAGACAAACTCCATTTTACTGATTTAATTCTAGAGAGTTGGGCTCGTGGGTTAGGGCCCAACCCATGTGCCTCAACTTCTTTGTTGTTTTTATTCTTTCCTTTCTGCCATTAAGCTATCTTTCTTTCTGTCATTCAAACTAGTTTTTCTTCTGTTAGTTTCATTATTTCTTAGTCTTTGTTTCATTTTCCTGTTATAGTTTTTTTCATCTGCTTATGAGTAATAGAATAGAGGATAAAAATCTAAAAGCTGTGGATCTAGACTTCCAATCTCATGTATATCAATAGATCTTGAGGAGGGTAAACCTTCCCATAGACCCAAAAATTTCTTTCTGATCACAGATTTATCATGCATTCTTTTCTGTTTTCCCTTGCATGAATCCACATGTTTGTTTGCAGGAATTAATGTTAACACGCCAGAGCAGCTCTGTGGTGCCTTTCCACTTAAATTTTCATCTCTGTCTTTATGGATGAACACTGATTTTTATGCTTCCATTCCCCTCCTTTTCCTCTTGTTTAAATGCTGCACACACCTTTTTATTCATAAAAATACTTAAACCATTCAGCTGCCTTATTCCTTTGTTTTTATCGGTCACGGTTGCCGCACCCTTTTTAATGTAGAGCACTTGAAAACCTTTGAAACTCGACCTCTAATTTTGCTCCTTGGTTCTCCCACCATCGTACATCGCAATCTCACTTCACACCTTTCCCCTTTATTTCTTTCGAGACTTACCGCAAATCGCATCACATTTCCTTTTTCGCTCGACTATGCGATATCACAACATTTTCCCTTTCCCTTAAGACTTACCGCTCCAACTCCGTGATATTGCGATTGCGATATTGGCCCCACCTCCATTCGACACATCACAAATCGCTCGTCAAACCTTTTCCCTTTTTCATTAATACTTATCACTCTTTCTGCCGATTGCGATATCGCATTTCGCATGTTGCTGCTTTTCTCCTGTCACACTTCACACTTCGCACTTCATAGGGTTTACCTCATCGCATTTCGCACTTCGCTCCCACTCCCAAATAACACTTTTTTTATCCCTTTAATCTTGCGACATTGCGATTGTGATATCGCACATCGCAACGTTTTCCTCCATCGCATCTTTGCCATTGCACTTTTCAAATTTTTCCGCTCCAAAGAATTTTTTCACTATAATAGAGTTCTAATAAGGTTTTAACCCCGCTCTTTCCACTTCTAAGCCTTATTTCATGCGTTAATCCCTCATTAACCTCTTTAGCCCTTTTATTCCCTCCAAGCTGCAAATCAACACCTTTCAAAGTTTAGTTAGATCATGAATAGCTGCATGGATAGAAGCATGATAGATAGAGTAGGATGTGCTTAGCCAAGTTAAGTGTAGTTTAGGATTAGTTTCCTTTTTGCTGTTTCTTTCCTGAAAATTAAATTAGTTTCCTTCCTGTCATTTCTTTTCAGAAATTTACTTTAGTTTCTTACAGTCATTTCCTTCTTGAACAATAAATTAGTTCCATTTATATCATTTCCTTTCTGTAATTTATTTTAGTTTCATTGAAGCGTGCCAGACTTCACTAAGAACCCCTAGATGTAGCAGCCTTTAATAAAGCAAAAGAGGATCATATGAATAGAATGCATCTACTGTGTATATAACACTGTCACCTCAAAGTTTGTATGAACCCTTGGTTGATAAAGTAAAGTAGGGCAGCCCCTGGGAGTTGCAGCACTCTTCATGCAATACCAGGGCTCACCATGGGCCATCCTATACACCACCTCCGAGCCCTCCAAAATGCATATTTACAAGACTATGAGGAGGAAATATCTCAAGTATTAGAACAAATGAGTGTGTCTTGCGAAATTAGGAACCCATCTGGACAATCCGAGGAACAGAGGAACCATTCGAACTAGTCTGCCTCTGTTGGAAGCTCTGGCCATACTGAAATCCTACCTTCCAATGATGAATTGCAGGATTTGAGGGTTTTATCTCCCTATGATAATGAAGGGGTGAATAGGGAATACCAGATAGAGAGAACATCTGAGTCTGGAAACCATTCAGGGGATACTATTATATTAGAACATAACATAAGTATTGAGACAACTCCTCTGACACCTTAAGAAAATATTGCTCCACCCAGTCCAGAAATCAATGTTGGAATAACCTCTTGGACGCCTGAAGAAAACATTATTTCATATAATGATAACCCTAATACTGGAACAACCCTTCCTAAACCTGAAGCCGTTGCTATTCCTTTTCCTGCTAGAACCACCTTCGAAAGAAAAATCAATTGAGGTTAAGTTGAGAAAGCTAAGAAGGAAATGCAAAAAATTGGGGAAAACAGTAAAGAAATTGAGGGAATGGTTGAAAGAAGCAGACAAGGCCTGGAAGCATAAGAAGGACTTAGCTACCTTGGGAACCCAAATATATTTTGTCACTCAAATGGTAGATACTGCTGAAGTCTCTGTGGAGATTGATTTGATACTTACAGAGGACAAAGAAACTCAAATGTAGGAAACACCTGCTTACACTCCTTTGGTAGAAAGAGCTACCAATCAAAAGCTTCACAATGAGTTAACTCAAGTTCAACATGAATTAACCCAGTATAAGAAGGAAGTAGTTCCCTTATAAGAACATCAGGCATTACTAAAACAATTTAAAGACCTTTCTGCAACTGAAGCTGAAACCTTTGCCCAACTTAGGGAAGAAAGATTAAAAGTGAAAAGGGAACAGGATCAACTGGAATAGGCTAAGAAAAAAACCAATGTTGTTTGTTCTCTTTACTCAGATGTATTGAATTGCAGGGCACCATCCACCAATTATGCCTTATTTTTATTAGAAAGGTATTTGTTACTGAAAATCAAAGCTGTCAGAGTGGGGAAAACTACTTCATTTAAAACCATTGAATAATTTGTCCAATGTTGTAATAATCAGGATGAACAGGTCTAGAACCTTCTGTGTGAATTGTATTTTCACAATTTCTTTTTAGAAGAGGATTGAGATAGTAACCCCAATCCCTTCATTGGGACATTCAGTTCCAATATTTTCTGACCTTTGCCAAAAATCAAACTAGATGGGCTAAATCCTACAATATCTTTTAGAAGAGAGAACATGGTTTAGATCTATGGATCAGAGGGGAGCCTATAAAACCACTACATTTGTTTACTCAACATAAGAATTTTATGCAATGGGAAGGAGTGATAACCAAGTTGGGACCAATTCACAAAGATATTTTGCATAATGGAAGAGCATACTTCTAGGATATTCAAGAAGAAGCTTTATTAGCAGCCAAACAGAGATGGAAAGCCTCTACCAATAACGTTAGGAACAAAGAGCCATTTTTGTATAGGAATTTTAAAGTTGTTGCTTCTCGTTTTCATCTGTATAGTAATCTTATTTTGAACATGGGTCCTACATGGATAGGATGCAGATATAGATTCCCCATCATATGGTACCCTCCTAAAGACTACCATCATGATTATGAATTACCAGAGGGACATAAAAACTCAACATTTGAAAAAGTGAAACAAAATCATGGTTTTAGACTTTACAAGGAAGAAGTGTATCCTGCCTATCCCTTAAATCAACTACACCTCAATCATCTATTTGCACGAGGACATTCAAAAAGGTAAGCATGGGAGTATGTTGGTTCGAGGAAAAGGTGCATTTTACCCCTATCTTTAGCATGATTTATCATTAAATTTTATATGTTTTCCTTCATTTCAGAAATAAATCAAAGGGAAATAATGTAAAATTAGGGTAAAACAAATTATTGATAAAAGGTGTGTTTAATAGTAAGAAAACTAACTTTTGTTGTCTTTATTGATAGGGAATCGAAACAAACCAATTGCTGACCAAAACGACTAAACAAAAATAGTCAAGAAAAGTAAATGGAATCGCGTTAGCTCCTATGAATTAGCAAAAGACGCAGAGACACGCCTATTCTTGAAGCATTCGGTTGATGGCTACGAAGCCTCATGATCTACTGATCCTAAGGATTCATTATTCTGTTTTGTTTCACCTTTAAGTTATAAAAGGATGTAGGTGATAGAGACATGGAGTTGCTCATGTATTATACTTTTATGTAATAAAATTATTCAGACAAAACCTTCGAACTTGTGATGATGTATTGCCCCATTGATTAATGAAATTGTTATTGTTTTCATTATAAGCAGATTTTGAGTATTTATTGGCAGAATAATTCTAGAGGCTTCGGGCCCGGTCCCTGGGAGTTCTCCTGCTATTTTGTGTTATATGTTTATTTCTTGATTCTTGCAATTTAATTATTCTTTGTGCTTTATAGCATTACCATTCAGTTCATTAATCGCAAGTGTGATGTGTTACAATTCCCTTTTCAATAGGTTGAATTTATCATTGATATTAATTTATTATGGAGTGATGCCTTTACATTTATTATATTGATTTCAACATGGTTAATTATTTGTTGTTCAATTCTTCATATGATTATTTCTTAAGTCTTTCCATCATGATTGTGAATGTATGGTTCACTGTTCAATTTCGAATGTTGCTATTAGTTGAGTTATAGAGAATTCCATTGCAAAATGTTAAATAATTGATTGCTATTCAATTCATTAGGATTGATGTTCAATTTATCAAGGTTGATGTTCAATTCATTAAGCGTGTTGTTCAATTGAAAAACATCCCTTATTTCAGCATTGAGTGTTTATTTTTGCATAGGTTTAGATTAAGAGTTTATTCCTTTGATTGATTTGAAGTATTTCATAGTATAATTTTGAGTTGGTTTGATTGAACTTTGAGAATTAGACAATATTTCTTACACCGATTTAGAGTAGTTAACCTCTGATTTCACTCATGTATATGTTGCTCACACTCTTGAAATAAAAGGACTTGCCCTGTGTTGATGATTAATGTGAAGCATTAAGGTTACCTTTAATAGTCACCTTCTTGACTCAACAATGACCAAATAGCAACAGGAAATGCTACTCACGATATTATAACAAAGTGAACAAGCCGACTCGTGATGAGACCCCTCGTAGCCATGATGGGAATGTCACTTATGTTACTATATTATGATCGTAGTAGGTTGACTCGTGATGAAACCCCCTTTCCTTATGAAAAAAATCTACTTTTGAGTATCATCTTCTTTTGACAAATTTTTTTTTTTTTTCATCAAGGGTGGATCATCAACTCCTTAAGAGTTTAAGGACAGCTTCATGAAAGAAAAGGATGCCAAGTATAAGTATGTGCTAACCCTTTATTATTCTTGAAAGAAAATCACCATTTAAATATGTACACAAGAGATAAAAATTTCTATGGTGGTGATAGGTCATGAACAATTTAAAATTGTTTCAGAAAGATCCGAATATAAGAAAATGTTTGAATTAGGATGTGCTAAAGGATATAATAATACTCCTCATCGGGTGACATACAAGACATATATTTTTTAATATCATGATAAAGTAGATATCAATACTTTTTAAGTCTCCCCTCCTTTTTTTCATAAAAAGAATTGGCATTAATTTTGTGAAAAACACCTTAGTGCAAAGGAACCAACAATTGTGCCCAAGGGAACAACAACTGTGCCGAAGGGAACAAAAATCGTGCCGAAGGGAACAAAAATTGTGCCGAAGGGAACAAAAATTGTGCAAAAGGGAACGAAAATCGTGCCCAAGGGAACAATGATCATGAAAGAGAAAGGGAACAACAATCGTGCCCAAGGGAATAGCAATCGTGCTGAAGGGAACAACGAGTGTGGAAGAGAAAGGGAACAAAAATCGTGCCTATGGGAACATCAATCGTGCCGAAGGGAACAAAAATTGTTCCGAAGGCTTCTCTACCCCCTCCTTTTATTATCAAAAGAAAAAAACAAAAGAAAAAGAGAGAGGGGAAAGAAAAGAAAATCAAGACAATTAATTAAATATTTAAAAATAACATATGTACAATATATACAGAGTTTTCTAAAGAAAATCAGATTTAAGAAGATGAAGCTTCTGGGTTGCTACCTTAGTCAGCTAAGATCTGAAAAACAAGATCATTACTTACCTCGTGATAAAAATAATCCTTTGTGAGCGGTTGGTGGTAAAGGCGTAATTCATGTCCATTTAACATAAAAGAGGTACCAGATCCATTGATGGTGTTCAAAGTTATGGTGCCATTCTTGTGGACTTTTTTGATTTCGCACGGCTCGAGCCACTGTGTCTGTAATTTCCCTGGGAAGTCATGGAACCTAGAATAATATAGCAATGCCCAATCACTAATTTGAAATTATTTCTTTTTAATCAGTCAATTGTGCCATTTATCTATTTGATAATGTATAATAGTAGTGCATTCCACAACAGATAGACGTGATTCATCCAAATCATTAAGCTGTTGCAGTTACTAGCTTTGAGCTTCCATAGCATCCAGTCCGAGTTCCCTTGCAGTATTAAGAGTATTTATTTCAAATTCTATTAGAAAAATGGGTTCTTTTCCAAATACCAGATGATATGGGGAATGCCCAATAGCGTTCTGCCATGTTGTCCCATAAGATCAGAGTGCTTCAGAGAGTTTGGTTGCCCAATTCTGACGATTTGCAGATACAGTCTTAGATAGAATTGTTTCCAGGACCTTATTAGTGCTTTCCACTTGTCCATTTTCCTAAGGGTAATATGGGGAAGTAATTGTATGTTTGATATGATAATTCCAAAGGGTGGCTACAATCTTATGACCAATAAACTGAACCTCCCCATCAATCATTATCTCCCTTGGAAATCCATATCGTACAAAAATTTTGAACAGGAAATTAATTACTACCTCCTCCATAGCTCTTGGCAAGGCTACCGCTTTGACCCATTTGATCACATAATCTGTGCAAATCAATATGTATAGTTTCGGGTTTGATGGCGAGTTAAAGGGACTGACAAAGTCCAATGCCCATGTTTTGAATGGTTCTGCCACTACTTTCGGTTGTAAGGGAATTTCGTTAGCTTGGCCAGGACGGCCCATTCGTTGACAACTATCACAAGCCTGAACATATTTTTTCGCATCTTTAAATATCATGGGCCAATAGTATCCCATTTGAAGAACTTTATGTCCAATTCGGCGATTTGCAAAGTGTCGTCTGCAGGGTTCATCATGGCATGCCCTCAAAATGTCAAAAACTTCATCTTCTCTTATGCACCTTCGAATTTGAAAATCAGAACCAATATGTAAAATGTAACCACTGATCCAAGAAAAGAGTGCGTTGTGTTGTATAATCAACTTACTTTCTTGTGGTGATAAATGCGTTGGTAGCTTTCTTACTTCCAAGTAGTTTTCCACATCAACATACCAGGGTGTTTTTATTGTTACTGCAAATAGATGTTTGTCTGGGAATTGGTCACCCATCGACTGCTGGTCATCTATTTTAGGCACTCGAGAAAGGAAATCTGCCATGAATTTTTCTTCCCCTGGTCTATCCTTGATAGTAATATCAAATTCCTATAATAGAAATAACCATCGAGTCACTTGACCATTAATAATAGTTTTATTAGCTAAGTATCTAATGGCAGAGTGATCAATATATAGAAAAACTAGATAAGCTGTTATATAATGTCGAATTTTATTAATAGCATGGATAACAACTAAAAATTATTTTTCTGTTACTGTATAATTTAACTCAACAGGAGTGAGGTTTTTTCTGATACATTATATAGCATAAGGTTTATTATACTCTTCTTGCCCCAAAACAGTGCATATAACTATGTCTGATCCACCCGAGGAGATGTGAAAGGGTAGTTCCCAGTTTGGTTCTCTTAATACTGCCACTATCGAGAGTAGCTATTTGAGGCCTACAAATGCAACATCACAATTATCAGACCGTTCAAATTCAATATTGTCTGTTAAAGTATATAAGGGTGCAACTATTTTTGAAAAATTTTCTATGAACCTATGATAATACCCTCCATAACCAAGAAATATTTGTACCTTTATCTGTGCGCGGGGCGTAGGTAGCTTAAGGATTACCTCAATATTGGCTGGATCCACTGTTATGTATATTTTATTAATTATTAGTTAGATATAGTTATCTTAGGTTTTATTAAGTGAAAGGGCATGATCAAAGATCATGCCTCTTTGCCAAGGGACATCATAAGGCTATATTTAAAGCCTCGGTGATTCCCCATTGTAATCATCTTTCATATTTTATCAATAATAATATATACTTATAAAGTTTACCAGAGTTTTTACACTCCATTGGTATCAAAGCCATCGCTCTTCGGGATCTGTGTGATCACCTAGAATTAAGGAATTACAAGAAAATTCCAAAATTGTAGATTTTTTTAAAAACCAAGTGCTTGTGGGTAGCAACATTTGTTTTTTAAAATAAAAGAGAGAAGGAAAGTTAACATAAGGGGGAAATAAATTAAAAGGATAAAAAAATATTTAAAAGAAAATAGTTCCAAAAGAAAAAAATGAAAAAGTAAAAAGAGATATATATATAAAGAAGTACATATATGTACATGTGAAGACAAAGTAAAATTAAAAAAGAAGAGTAATTGCTCGTTGTTTACAAACTCGTGGTTTTGGAGCCCATGGTAATTGCCCATGGTATTAAAACCCATTCCCCCTTTTCAAAACAATGTGACTTTCAAAACAACGTGACTTTTCAAAGTTAACAAATTTTTTTCCCCATATATATATATATATAAAATATAATAATAATAATAATAATTATTATTATTATTATTTAAAAAAAAATCCTATTTTCAAAGACAACATTACAAGAGAAGGTACTAGTGGTGAATGACATATGCTAAAGAAGATAAATCTTAAGTGAAAAAAATTGTCAAAAAAATACAGCTTTGAGGTCAAAGCTCTTTTTTTTTTAACTGTAACGGGTATATATTTATTTATTTTGGAGAAAAGTTTGGACTTACGCCATTGCAGCCATCATTACATTGCGTCTATTTCTGATCCATGTTACAAGTTGCAGATTCCTCATGGGTTACAAAGATGAATTGAACTATCCCCATTTATGAGAATTTGACCTTTCCCAAGAGTGCAGCCCTTGTTTGCCAATAGATATACTTCACTGTTCAGATTTCTAAGAATGTGGAAGAATTTATAGGATTCAAAATCGAGGAGGACTCCCTTTAATCTGCTCAGTGTTTTGTTAAGACTTGCATTGGTGAATAAATTCTCCGAATTTAATTTTTTAATTAAGATCTTGGTGTCTCCGAATACTTGGATCTCTTTATCCCCTCTATCTCTGGCAATTTGGCAAGCTTTAAGAAGGCCTAGTATCTCAGCTTGGTTGTTATATTTCTGCCCAATGCCCCAGCAGAAGCTGTCCCTTCTTGCTCCATCCGGGGTGTAGATGACCCCACCAGCTCCTGCAGCTCCGGGATTGCCTTTAGAGGCACCATCAAAGAAGATCGTATATGTTTTTTTTTTTCGCCACCACTCTTGAAAGATAGCTTTGGGTTCTCTTTTTCGCCATACTGGATTCACAGATTGAGGAGCTGAAAGCTGCTTCCGGGGGTAAGGGGATAAAGCACCCAGCCACCTTTCTTCTTCAAGGAGCAGCAAAGGGTCTGCAGAAAAGTATTGTTGTTGAGCAGCTTCCAGGAGGAGGGATTTTGCCTTTACAGCTACCGCAAAGGGAGTATGCTCATTTCCATTGAAAATCAGGTCATTCCGGGCCAACCAAGTCTGCCAGCAAGTAAATTTGGGGATGGCATTCCAGATTTTCCTCCAAAAAGATTTGCTGGGGATTTTGTAGGGATAGCATTGATTCCAAGAGTCGAAAAGCTCTGCAACAGAGTTATACGAGGGGACTGTGATGTGAAACTCGTGAAGAATTAGACCCCACACATATTTAACAAACTTATAGTCCATGAAGAGGTGCTTGGCTGTTTCTGCACTGGTTCTGCACAGCTCGCATCTGTGAGGCCAAGCTATGCCTCTTTTCATCAGATTGTCTCCAGTTAACAACTTGTTGTGGGCCAGCGTCCAAAAGAAGAAGTTTACTTTAGGTAAAGCAAGGGGCTCCCAAAATTTCTTCCAGAAATCCAGATTTTTTCTGCTGTTCTTGATGGGCTGGAGAGCGTTGTATGCTGCTGCTGTTTTATAGATTCCAGATTGCCCCCATCCCCAACTATCCTTCATTCTTCTATTCACTGGGGCCGCTTCTTCCAGCATCTCTTCAAGCACGAACATCTGTTGATTTAAGCGACCAGGAATACCATAAAAATCCCAGCCATTCCATGCGCCATGAAAATCCCATTTGGAGAGGTTGTGAACGCTGTTAATTCCAGCGCGTTCCAACCAGTTCCTCAGCTCTGCGATTTCATCGATTTCTGAAAGAGAATCTCTGTCCATTATGCGGTCGTGCCACAGATTTGTGTGTTTGCCATTGCCTGGGATTTTGTACACTTTCTTGTTGAAAAATTTCAGACTTTTGTTGCAAAGTTTCCATACCTGGGAGCTGTTATTTGTTTGAATCGCCTGGAGATTTCGGAGCGGCACCTTATGGGCATACTTCGTTTTCAGAGTTTCGCTGACAGGGTGCTTTGGGTTCTTAAAGAGATTCCAGAGGATTTTACCTCCCATCGCCAGATTGACCAGGGCTGGGTCCCGAATTTGTAGACCTCCCTCTGAGATTGAGTGTTTGACCATATCCCATTTCACTAAGTGCGTTTTATGATTGTTACCCTTCCTCCCTTGCCAGAGGAAGTCACAGATAAATTTGGAGATGTGGTCCATCACCTATTTTGGAGCGAGGAGGAAGGCCGCTTGATAGATTGGTAATGCAGATAGCACAGACTTGATCAGGGTGACCCTACCTCCAGTTGTGAGCCAGTATCCTCCCCAGGTTGTGATTTTTGACTTTATTTTGCTGATGACTTCCGACCACAACGATCTCTTATTGCAGCCATTTATGATGGGGAGACCAAGGTATTTTATCCTCTCCCATTGGGATTGAATGTTGAATCCAAGAAGACTAGAGATATTTGTAAGCTCATGTTACTCTATGTTCCAGCCATAAACTTCACTTTTCCCTTCATTAATGGAGGCTCCCGTGGCCCTGTAGTAGCATTTTAGGACTGCATCAAATGCTTTGGAAATTCTTGCAGAGGAACCTCCAAGAAGGAGAGAGTCATCCGCAAAAAGAGCATGATTCTGGGCAGGAGAATGAATGGAAGATTTAAGACCAGGAAGGGAGCCTGCAACTTTTTCTGCTGAGAGCTTTCTACTAAGAGAGTCCGCCATTAGAATGTACAGGAAGGGAGAGAGAGGGCATCCCTGCCTGAGACCTCTCTGGGCTTGGAAAAAAGAGGTAGGGCAGCCGTTGATGAGAGGGGCAATCCAAGGGTTGTCAGTGCAGGCCTTGATGAGAGAGACAAAGTGAGGGGAGAAACCAAAGGCGAGGAGAAATTTGTAGAGGAAGGGCTGGTTGACACGATCAAAAGCGTTGGCCATGTCAAGTTTTATCAGCATCCCTTTTTCTTTTCGTTGCTTGCTTGAGTGAATAATATCCTGGACTTGGATGACATTATCCAGGATGTGCCTGCCTTCAACGAAGCCTCCTTGGTTGCTAGAGATAAGTCTATTTAGAAGGGGCTTGATCCTATTTGCAAGGAGCTTTTCCATAATTTTGTAAGAGGCGTTGCACAGCGAAATAGGCCTGAATCTGGCGAAGGTTTCAGGATTAGATTCTTTTGGAATGAGGGCGAGGTATGTGGAGTTGGTTCCTCCCCCTACCTTGGCTTTGTTCATGAATCCTTTAATCATCTTTAAGAGGTCAGTTTTTATGATGTCCCAGCACATCTTGTAGAAGTGGATGGTAAAACCATTGGGCCCAGGAGCCTTGTCTGAGTCCATAGACCAGATAACTTTAATGACTTCTTCTTCAGTGAAGGGTCTGTTGAGATCGATGTTATCTTCAGGTCTGACCAGGAGGGGGATGTTGGAAAGGAGATCAGCAGTTTCCTCCTCGTTACCTTGAATACCTGCAGTGTATAGCTGTCTATAATGACTTTCAGCTGCCTCTTTTATCTGGCTGAACTCTTTGCAGATCTGCCCTTCTGCTGTTGTGATTTCAGAGATGTGGTTTCTAGAGAGTCTTGCTCGGTATTGGCGATGGAAGAAGGAGGTGTTCTTGTCGCCTGCCTTCAGCCACAGACTTTGAGATTTGATTGTCTAGTACTCCTCCTCTAGCCGGAAGGATTGGAATGATGAACATTGAATTTTGACTTCTTTGTCCAGTAGCGCTGGAGTGATATCTCTGCTTTCCATTTCGATTTGCAATGCCTCTAGGGATTGCACTATTTCTTTTCGGTGACTGGTTGGATTTGAGGCAGGTTTCCTGATCCACTCCTTTAGTGCCTGCTTTGTGGCTTTGAGATTTTGCTCCCACACATAACTGGGGGACCCTGAGAAGGTTTTTCTCCAAGCTGTTTTCACTGTGTCGAAGAAGCCATCTCTTTCAGTCCATAGAGGGATGAAACGAAAGGGGATAGGACCCAAATCATCTTCATCTTCTAGAGAGAGCTGGACTGGCTTGTGATCTGAAGTCAGCTTGGGAAGGATTTTGGTGGTAATAATCTTCTTATTCATCATCAGTGCACCCTGAACTAGAAAGCGATCCAAACGGGCGGAGATATGATCCCCTCCCACTCTGTTATTGGACCAGGTGAAAAGCCCTTTTTCCGGTGTGAAATCTACAAGATCCCAATCTTGGATGAGGCCTTCGACCAGTGGGAGGAAGGGATCTCTACTGTTTATACCTCCCCTTTTTTCTTTGAATTTCAAAACAATATTTAAGTCCCCTGCAATAATGATGTTTCTAGGGGAGTGCTGCTCAAGGAAAGCTATGAGGGTGGTCCAGAAATCTCTCTTTTCTGAGTATAGAACAGGAACATAAATATTGAAGAGGGAGATAGTTAACTTACTTGGATTATGCATTAATTCTGTGAAGATCCAGTGCTGGGTCTCGCGAGATTTGTTCAGCTGGAAGAGTTATTCTGACCAGAGGGTTGCGAGCCCTCCGGATGAGCCTCTTGAGCTGACTGCTTTTCCTGCCTTCTTTTTCCATTTCATCTTGCTGGTGTCTAGGAGGGCTTTCCCCTCAATCTTAGTCTCTTGGAGCATGAGAATATCTGAGGGTTCCATTTTTAGGAGGTCTTTGATCGCTTCAGCTTTTGAGGGATTACCCAGACCTCTGCAGTTCCAAGAGACGAGTCGCATTATTTACCTGGAAAGTGGAGGGAGCCTCCCTTGGGGGGCCTGGTCCTTGTATTCCTCCCAATAAACATCTCTATAGTGGGCTAGCTTCCTTGAGTTTTGAGCCTTTCAACCTCCTCTTCCCTTTCTTCTTTGCGAGATTTCCTGCCAACTTTTTTTGTGGGTTGCTCGTAGGTTTCATCCTCCGAGGACCCGGAACTATCGATAGGCTTTTTCCTTGTGACATCTGCATATGTGGGGTTGGAAGGGCTTCCTTGGGTGACCTCAGGATGTGTCTTTTCCCCGCAATCTTGATTGGTAATGGGAGATCTGGGCTGGTCCAAGATTTTCTGGTTTGCTGTAGCTGCCTTATTCTGACTGTTATCTTTGTCATTTGAGTTTTTACCTTGGGTGTGATTGGAGCTGCTTGGTGCCTCTTTCAGAGGGCCTTTCCCGGTGCCCTTTTTGTGATTGGTGGGCTTTTGGACTAGAGTCCATTGCTCTCCATTTTTATTCTCAGATTATTCTTCTGCCTTTTTCTTGCAATGTTTGGAAAAGTGCCCGTAGCCATGGCAGTGTCTGCATTTGAATGGGATCTGTTCGTAGTCCAGCTCTTGAACATGCGTCCATCCTGCGACTGTGAGGTTGATGGATTCCGGTAAACCCTCCTCCAGATCTACTTCGACGCATATGTGGGCACAAGAGTAAATGTATTTTCTTTGGGCTTGATCTATGTATGTTCCTAAGGCATTGCCGATGATCTGAAGAGACTTTGGGTTCCAGCAGTGGAGGGGAAGGTGGGGAAGTTGCACCCACACCGGGACGGCAGAAGGAACATCCTGAGCTGGATCAAAATCTGGCGACCATTTATTAAGATATAGGCCTTGTGGACCCATGAAATAAGGGCCATTTCTGAAGATTATTCTTCTATCCTCTGCACTTTCAAAGACAAAGACGAAGAAACCTTTGCCAACGAAGTAACTTTTTACTCCCTCTTTGGTTAGCGGCTTCCAGTTCCTTTGAGTCCAATCCTCCACCGACTTGGGAGAGGGCCAGAGGCCCGTGAACTGACCTATGAGGCTGTTCTCAGCAAGGTTCAGAGCTGCTTTGCAGGTTTCTTCTTCGGGAAGGGATACCGAGGGGATGGTATCCATCTTCTTGACAAACTTCTATTGGCTCGCTGAAGGCGGGTGCTTGTTGCATTGGGAAATCATTTCTTTGAAGGCGATAATCTCCGGGGGGGGAGGCAGATCCGATCCCCTAGAGGGCTCCATGGCTGTACGCAGCAGCAGAACGAAAGCAAGGGCTCGGCAGCCCCAAGGGCGCGCAGAGGCGCGGAAGCCCTAGACCGAACGTTCCTCAGAAAACGCTCCGCGACCAGAGAGGCAGCGCCAACACTTTAAGTAATATTGAGGTCAAAGCTCTTAAGGAAAAGGGGATAAGCCCTAATTACAAGGAGTATGAGGAGTATATCTTCATCAATGATGATGGCCGATCAGATAGAAAAGGAAATATGGCTAAAACGTATGGAGGCCAAGGAGAATTTTAACAAGGTAATGAAGACATTTAATGCCATTATGGACAAGTTAGATCTAATGCAAAAACATCAACAGAACAACTCAGCTAATTCAGATCATCATCATGAATATAACATGTTTAAAAAAGAGCAATTAAATGAGGTTGAATTGGAAATAAGCTCACATGAAGGCTATAGTGTTGAACCACCTAGAAGTAGAGACTCTGAGATCAACCATGAAAATTATAGAGTTGAGAAACCAAGGGAAGAAAATACAACTCAATCCACTAATAAAGCCAGTAATGCAAAAACAAAAGTTATTGAGAACGTTTATATAAATGAAAATCCAATGGTAGAAAAAGAAACAATGTTGGTATTCAACGTGACTTCTATCACAGATGCAACAACAGACATAGTCATTGAAAATGAAAGAAACCATGAAAATGCAGATGCTTATAAACAACAAATGTTTCATCCCTGAAATTGAAAGAAAAATGTGAAGAGACAAACACATCCAAAGCCACTGATACAGTCCCAAAAGCTGTTGAGGCCTTCGGTGATGAAGAAGATATGGTTGTTAAGAATGAAGCATTTGATGATGAGGAGAAGTTGCATAGAATGATAATTTTTGGTAACTTACCTATAAATCTAAAAAGGAATCACGAAAAATCACCAGAAGAACAAGGAATAGTTAGGAAACACGAAAAATTCTTCCAAGACCCGCCAATAAAAATACCTCCTAATAAGGAACATGAACATCCAATAGAAGTCAAGAAAGGACCTGACCCTGTCAATATCAAATCTTGTCGCTATCAACATCACCAAAATATTGAACTCGAGAAGATGCTCCACGATCTTTTTAAAATGTGGGAAGCAAGAGCCCACCGCTCAAGAAACCCAAGCATTCATCAACATTGTCCATCGTTACGTATGCTTTGAGGACAAAGCATCTTTAAGAGAGGGGAAATGTTATGTATATTTTATTAATTATTAGTTAGATATAGTTATCTTAGGTTTTATTAAGTGAAAGGGCATGATCAAAGATCATGCCTCTTCGCCAAGGGATACCATAAGGCTATATTTAAAGCCTCGGTGATTCCCCATTGTAATCATCTTTCATCTTTTATCAATAATAATATATACTTATAAATTTTACCAGAGTTTTTACACTCCATCCACCTGGATACCTGGAGCAGATATGTAATTCCCTAAAAAAACACCTTCAATCATCATCATATGGCATTTTTCATTAGTTAAACACAGTCTGGTAGTGATACAACGTTCGAGAAATTTTTCAAAATTTTTTCAGAGCTTGATCAAAATCATCCCTGAATGGTGTAAAATCATCCATATGAAATTCAAGTCCTTCATAAATCAGGTCAGAAACAATGTTCAAGATTTCTCTTTGGAACGTTACGGGAGCATTGCATAATCCAAAGGGTAGAACCCTATATGCAAATGTCCCATGGACAAGTAAACGTAGTTTTATCTTGATCCTCTGGGGAAATCTGAATCTGATTGTAACCACTAAAACCATCTAGGAAAGAAAATAATTTCTTTTCGGCTAGAGTATCAAGGACTGGGTCTATGAATGGGAGGGAGAAATGGTCTTTTTTGGGTAGCCTTACTAAGCTCTCTATAGTCCACATAGATTCTCCACTTCCCATTATTCTTGGGGACAAATACCAACAAGGATACCCACTAGCTATCTAGAGAAAAGGCGG